>JAOWAN010000047.1:2663404-2679001 GCA_028566635.1 Lobelia cardinalis | reverse complement strand
CAGTTGACCGTCCGTACAAGTCACCAATACCGCTAGCGGTTTCGAACCAAAACCGCCTAGCGGTATTGGTTATTTTTACCAATTCTTTACCAAGAAGCTGTAACATTTTACCAGGGAACTGTAACTTTTTACCAAAAGTCCGTAAGCGTCCGCACATGCGGACGTCCGCATACTAGCATTTTCGCTCCATCCGTCCCATAATATTAGTCTTTTTAGAAGTTAAATTTTGTCCCAAAATAATTGTTCTTTTACAATTTCTAAAAAATTTACACCCACTTTCCTAAATTACCCTCCTACTTTTTCAACTATCAATAACTATTAATTACACTTTATTTCTTTTATCATTATTAAAGAGAAACTACTTTATGAGGGTAAATTTGTCAATATAAATTATTTTTAATATGTGTGCATAAGTCTAAAAGGACTAGTATTATAAAACGAAGGGAGTATATTATAATCTAGCTCATCGTTTAGTATTAATTGACATAACACTAGGAACCATTAAAGATTGGATGATGGATGTAGAAAGATACACTATTTACACACACGCTTTTCACCTACTCTCTCACTTACACACAACACACAATGTCATACACACTCTTTATACATCATTTCCGTGGTTTAACTTATATGGGTTTTTGGTTTTTAGTTTTTAACACCCTCACTCATTTGCAATTGATAATGTTACTAAGGAAATGAAGGATCAGAAGACTTGAGACAAGGCTTATTAGAAGACTTGAGACAAGACTTATCAGAAGACTTGAGACGATATTCTAAAGATCTCCGAATTCTAAAGGTCTCTGAATAATGCAGATCTCCAAATTAGACTGCGGGTTAAGTCGGGACTGCGGGTGTACTGGAATAGTGTAAGGTCTAGTGTAGGAGATTAAAACCAAGAAGCGGTTATTTTTTTCCTCCTAGTTAAATAGACGTAAACATTGTATTTTCAAGTAATTTTTTCTTTTATCATTCATAGAGACTGTGTACCTTTGAACCCTTGACTTACGAGTTTCTCATTCAATCAATTTGATAATTTCAAGCAATTCTTGATTGATCTTTACGAAATTTAACATGGTATCAGAGCGAATCGATCTCTTCTTTGTGATTTGCTTTGATTGAATAAATCAATTTGTTCAATTCGATCTGGTCTGCTCTGGAAACTTGGGATTGTGGGGTTTTATGCGATCTTTCTATCGATGCTCGGATCTCAGATTCAGTTCTTCAAATTAGTAATTTCTATTCTGATTGTTGAATTCTTTACCTCTTACTGCTTCCGCTACTGTTCTTGATTGTTTACTGCAAATTCACTGAACATTACTCTGTTCGGTCATAAAACCCTAAGTTATCGCAATGGTTGATGAAATTGATGAATATGAACTTGAAAATAATGTTGTTCAATTGCAAGTCTCGCATCCTTTATATCTTCATCCGAATGATCATCCTGGCATGCTGTTAATAAGTGAACCCTTAGGTGACATAAATTTTAGTCAATGGAAGATTGCTGTTATACGCTCATTGTCAACCAAGAACAAAATTGGTCTAGTTAATGGATTATATAAGCAACCTACTATGACCTCTAAATATTGGACATTCTGGGACAGATGTAACAATATGGTAATTTCTTGATTGCTAAATTCTATGACTTCTGATATTAGACATAGTGTGACCGACTTTACCACAGCAAATGATATTTGGGATGACTTATCTGCCAGATTTTCTCAGAGTGATGCACCAATGATTTATCAAGTTAGGAAGAACATTCTATTTTGTGGTCAAGGAGACTTGTCAATCAATGGCTATTTTACCAAATTCAGAGGTCTTTGGGATTAATTGACAAGTCTCATGCACATTCCTAAATGTACATGTAACTATAATTATGTCTGTGGTGTATCAAGAATGCAAGATGAGTATGAACATATGATGAAACTTACTCAATTTTTGATGGAATTGTCTGAAAAGTATACTAATGTTAGAGGACAGATACTAAGAATGACTCCTTTACCTTCTATGCAAAAAGCTATAAATACGGTTATGCAAGAAGAGAGTCAAAGGAGATGTACTTCCAATGTTCCCAATGTGAAAACTTTGAGTTCAGGATCTATATATCGGCAGCCTTACTCAGTAAAGCTTCAGGGCCTCCGAATCTTCTTAGTCAGAACACTTAAAGGAACTATAGGAATAAAGGAGTAAAAGAAAAGGGAAGACTCTTGTGTGATTTCTGTCATGGGACAAATCATATCAAGGAGAAATGCTTCTACATTTCTGGCTATCCAGAATGGCATCCTCTCTATGGTACCAAACCTGATATGTCTAAGTTGGCCAAGAACAAGAACAAGGCTACTGCTGATGCAACTAGTACTACTCCAATTTCCTCTGAAATATCTCCTATGAATTCAATATCTGGATTAACTGCGGAGCAGTATCAAACATTTGTTAATCTCTTGGCTCAAGCTGGTGACAGTTCCCCTACATCATCCTTGGATAATCCTGAAGGACATTTTTTGTCAGGTATCAGTGAAATTTTCCCACATAATGCTTGTCATATCTGCTTAGCTAGTCAAAGTGTCATGTCTACTGATTAGATTATTGACACTGGAGCTACTGATCATATTACTACTTCATTTACAGCTCTTAGCAATCCTGTACCCATACATTCTTCGATATATCTTCCTACCGGTAAAACATCCTCAATTACTCATAAAGGCACAGTTTACCTTACAAATGATATTGTCTTATACAATGTCCTTTACGTGCCTGATTTCAAGTTTAATTTACTCTCAGGCAGCAAGCTTGCCAAAGATAGCAATTATCATCTGCTATTTTTTTCGTCATGTTGTGTCTTTCAGGACTCAGCTTAGAAGACATGCAAGGGGATTGGCTAGCTTGAAGGGGGGCTGTACAAACTTGTTCTCCCTGTTAAATCTCAAGCTACTTGTAATGCTACTTGTAGTTTACATGCAAATTTAAATTCTTCTTTGATGACATTATGGTATCATAGACTTGGTCATGTACCTTTCTCATCTATTAAACATATTCATGCTTTAAGATCTGATTTGGGTAATGTCAATGAAGAGCAAGTTGCTTGTGATGTTCGTCATTTTGCTAGACAAACTAGAAGTTTTTTTTCCATTAAGTTCTTCTCATAGCATATCTTCCTTTGATCTTATCCATTATGATGTGTGGGATCCATGTAAACATCATACTTATGATGGTTGTGATTCTTTTCTTACTATAGTTGATGATTACTCTAGAGTCACTTGGACATATTTACTCAAATCTAAAGTTCAAGTCAAGTCTCTTCTTGAGAATTTCTTTGCCATGGTTCAAACTCAGTTTGGTGTGAAAGTAAAAATAATTAGATCTGATAATGGTACTGAATTCTTTAATCATGAAATGAATTCTCTTCTTTTATATCTTGGTATTGAACCTCAAAGTTCTTGTATCAAGACTTCTCAACAGAATGGTAGAGCTGAAAGAAAACATAGGCACTTATTGAAACTAGCAAGAGCATATTAAGATTTCAAGCCCATCTTACAATAAAGTTTTGGGGTGACTGTCTGCTAACAGCCACTTATATCATTAATCGGATATCTTCTACTGTCCTGCAATTCAAAACTCCTTATGAGTTTCTACTTGGGCATGCACCTTCTTATTCCCATATGAAAGTGCTAGGATGCCTTTGTTTTGTGTCTACTCATGCTACTCAAAAGGATAAATTTGGTTCCAGAGCAGATAAGTGTATTTTCCTCGGGTATTCGTTTGGGAAGAAAGCCTATAAAGTTTATAATCTAGTCACTCATAAGGTCTTCTACAGCAGAGATATCATCTTCTATGAGTCTCAATTCCCTTATGATGTATCTTCTTCTTTCATTCCCTCTACATTACCATTTGAGATACATTTACCTTTACCTCCTGATGAAGATCTCTTTCCCACTATTTCTTCATCAGAGACCTTCTCATCAGAAACCTCTACTTCGTCAGATACTTTGAATTCATCTAAAACCTTTCTACCTAATATTTCTGAACCAAGGAAGTCTACTAGGTCCAGAGTTCTTCCTGCCAAGTTTCATGAATTTACGGGGCTCCCCTCCTTGCTACAAACTCCTGCTGCTTCTACTGCTGTAAGATGTACATCTCCTTACCCTCTGCATAATTATGCTGCTTATGATCATGTCTCTCCTGCTTATAGAAGTTATGCTTGTAATATTTCTCTTCATCATGAATCTACTTCCTATTGTCAAGCTGTCAAGGACCCTGAGTGGTGCAAAGCTATGAAAAATGAGCTTGACGCTTTAGTGGCTAGTAACTGTTGAAAGATTGCCTCCTGGCAAACATACAGTTGGTTGTAAATAGGTATTTAGGATTAAGTACAATGCTGATGGTTCTCTTGATAAATATAAAGCCAGACTAGTTGCCAAAGGTTTTCTACAAATTAAAGGTATGGATTACCTTGATACTTTTGCCCCTGTTGTTAAGATGACTACTGTCAAGTCATTATTAGCCTTGGCTGCTATAAAAGACTGGAATTTACATCAAATTGATGTATCCAATGCTTTTCTACATGGAGATTTGTATGAAGATGTATATATGGACTTGCCCTCTGGTTATGAAGTTCCTGATTCAGTTTCTTCTTCACAAGGTCAAGATCGTCTGGTATGCAAGTTGAGAAAATCCTTGTATGGCTTAAAGCAAGCCCCAAGACAGTGGTTTGAAAAGCTATCTTCTGTTCTTCTTACCTATGGTTTTCAACAATCCAGTAATGACCATTCTTTATTCATTCTAAAGACTGGCACAACTATCACAATCATCTTGGTTTATGTTGATGATATGATTGTAACTGAATCTGATCCTTCCATAATTAACCATGTTAAGGATCATCTCAAGTCAGTGTTCCCTGTTAAAGATCTTGGTCCACTGAAGTATTTCTTAGGTTTAGAGATTGCCAGAAACTCTTCTGGTATTTGTCTTCATCAGAGATAGTATGTTCTTAGTATTATTTCTGATTCTGGTCTCAACAATGCTAAGTCTGCTAAGCTTCCTATCTCTCCTAATCATACATTAGCTACCTCTTCCAATCCTCTGATTGCTGATCCTGCCAAATACATAAAACTTGTAGGAAGACTGATTTATTTGACTATTACCGGACCTGACATCTCCTATTTTGTTCACATTCTGAGTTAATTCATGTCTGATTACTGGCATGCTGCACTTAAACTTGTTAAGTACTTGAAAGGAAGTCTAGGACAGGGTATCTTCTTTTCTGCTTCTACCTCTCTGATTCTCACAGCTTATTGTGATTCTGATTGGGCTGCTTGTCCTCTTACACGAAAATCATTATCAGGTTTTTATGTTTTCCTTGGTTCTTCCCTTATCAGTAGGAAATGTAAGAAACAAACCACTGTGAGCAGATCTCTTCTGCTGAAGCTGAATACAGAAGTATGGCTAATGTTTGTTGTGAAATACAATAGCTTCTGGCTCTTTTTCATGATTTAGGAGTTCCATCCATGAATCCTGTGCAATTGTTTTGTGACAACAAGTCTGCTCTTCACATTGTTGCTAATCCGATTTTTCATGAAAGAAGTAAACACATTAAGATTGATTGTCAACTTGTTCGGAATCTTCTTCAATCCAATGTCATTACAACCACTCATCTTAGTACTTAAGATCAGCCAGCAGACTTACTCACGAAAGCCGTAGTTCTTCTTTCTCCCATCTTGTAGCCAAGTTGAATGTGATGAATCTCTTCACATCCAACTTGAGGGGGGATGATAATGTTACTAAGGAAATGAAGGATAACAAGACTTGAGACAAGGCTTATCAGAAGAGTTGTTCCGATATTCTAAAGGTCTCCAAATAATGCAAATCTCCAAATTAAGTCGGGACTGCGGGTACACTGGAATAGTGTAAGGTCTAGTGTAGGAGATTAAAACCAAGAAGCGGTTATTTTTTCCTCCTAGTTAAATAGCCGTAAATATTGTATTTTCAATTAATCTTTTCTTTTATCATTCATAGAGACTGTGTACCTTTGAACCCTTGACTTAAGGATTTCTCATTCAATCAATTTGATAATTTCAAACAATTCTTTATTGATCTTTATGAAATTTAACAGCAACAGAATCTTTCTCTTCACCTCTTTCTTACTTTTTAATTCAATTTTTTTGAAATGTAAACTCAAAACCCCAAAGCCCAACCAAAACAGTGATTCCAAAGTGAAGGATTTCTTAACATTCAAGACTAACATCATACTATTTGACAGAGAATAAACATCTTCAAAGTTGTATCAGATGTGTAGATATTATTAGATCAAATCAAAATCTACTTCTACCTTTAACTTTAGGAGTATAAGACACCAGAAAAGAAAAAAATTGAGACTGTGAAATGTGAACGGAATTTCATATGAACAATGACTATAGCTTTAGTTAATTAAAAACCAACTACTCTCAGTTGAACATACCTGAAAACTTGACCCCAGAAGCCAAATGCATCTCACCGAAACTGTCATTAGCACCTATATTGGCTGCATCCTCACTGTAGAACATATAAGCAACCAATTAAGTAAAAAGGTTTTGATTAAAATGTGGAATAATGCTGCCAATGCAAAAGTTGCTCTTTGACAAGGAAGCTTTATTAAGCAAATATACATGTCAATTTATGCAACTATACAAGACAGATGCATAGAAGAAAAAGCTAAACGCTTCAAGCCAATTAATTTTAGTGGTATGTACTGTTAAATAAGCCCACTCAGAAACAATAAATTCAGTTCAAACGTTGACTAATGACGATGCACATCAAGTTTATACGGAAAAAATTCATTCTAGTGAGAGTATCCATGAGCAGAGAAAAGCAGCGCTTGAAAGTGAATGATTTCCGTTGTTTCCTCGCTTCTGAGCAAATGCCAATCAGAGAAGACATGTCATTTATATTTTGACAATGATGAGAGAACATATAGCCAAAGAGCCTGGCTTGGATTAGCAAATTATTAAATTCTGTCAAGAGTTAAGCTTTTATGGTATGATTCCTTACAACATTTTAAGCCATTACCACCCACTTGATAACATTTTAAGCAAAACCTCCACTTGATCAGAATCACTATCCTCATGGACTTCATATATGAACCTGTAAGGCATCCATGGCTAGTGAAAAGCAAATATCAACAATGTTTGTGGCAGATAAAACTGCATCTCAAAGTATTTGGTAGCTGTCAGCCTGTCAAGTGTAAATAAGAGTATATGAATAGAGAAAATGGAGTAGCCAGTGCAAGAGGCTCTTCAATTCGTGTTTGTATAATGTACCACACAGAAGACTGTTTCAAAAGTTTATTATAACTCACTAGTCCCAGTTCATATTTTGCTCCAACATCATATCTTAATGCTCATTTCTCTAGGATTGACACCAAAAGGGAAAGATAACTATTAAAAGACAGGGAAAAGCACCATGCAACCTCTACCTGATCGCAAGCACCATGTGCCCACAACTTTGATGCGCGCACTCAGTACTTCATAAGTTTCTTCAAGTTTATATTTCTGACTGCTAGCTCAACCCTAAAATAAAAAAGAAAACATCCAGAAAGTAGGTTCAATTAGCATAGCTTTGTAACGTTAAATGCAAAGAAAAACGTATGCCGCTAATCATATCAACTAAAAAGGTTTAATTCAAATAGTGGTGCACGATGATGCAAGTTGACCAAGCGAACATACAGAATGTCATACAGATTAGGGGTAATGAGCCAGGAGGACATTGACAACTCAATTCAACTCAACTCACCCTTAGTCCCAATCACTTGAGACAAGCTATAATATCTAAGGAATTAGACAGATTGTAGATGATAATCTGGACATGGACAATTTAATAAATCTGAGGAACTACAGATAGTTCAAAGAGCATACCATGGATTGCTTTGACAATGATGCTTTAATAAGAACTACATGTTGAAATGATTAACCTATATTCATAAGTTTGCAGGAATATGAACTTATGCCATCGGCCAACATCAATATGTTATTGGCGTTGCTTAGGAAAACCATGGCTGTGTAAAAGTTAATGGTGTGGAGTAGGACCCTATCTCAGCCCACATGCCCACATGTGATAGGGACACAGGCATCCAGGGAGACCCTTGGCTACTTCCCAGACCTTCCTTGAAGAAATTGAGGAGGGAGGAGGTTCCAAGTCTTAGGGACCTCAACTGCAAGGGGATGGAGAAGAACAAGCACTTGGATCCACCACACCAGAGGCGAGGGCTAACCCAAGGGCCCTGCACACTCGCAATAACTTAAGGGGTTGAGTTTCGCATTATTTTTTCACACCCCTTACCGTGTGGTCTGGCCAGGGCACTGCTGAAGGGACATGATAATGGGGCTTTCAGATATTGGCCTGCATCTCTTGTGAAGCCAACAAATGAGACCATTGAGGGTTTTGGATTGAAGAGCAGAGCTTCCATGCAGCTCCTTTTTAAGGGACATGCGGCTGATGGAGAAAGTGAGAAAAAGTTAGTGGCACAAGAGAAAATCATAACGACACATCATTAACCAAGTAAATTTGTAAATATGACATAAACACAGGACATCTTCTAAAAGACACATCTGAACCTATTACCAGAACTTCATATGTGTATCTTTTAGAAGATGTAATGTGTTTATGTCACCTGCTCACACCAACCCCCGTTGCTAGTTCTTTGTTCTGCATCTCAGTCAGTCTAAACTTTCTCCTTCAATTCTTTGTCAGAGTAGTTTTACTCTCTGTGTGAAGCCAAGCTTTATCCAGCACCTTCTTACTTTTAAATCCCTTTCCAATCAGTTGCCAATTGTGATTTGCATCTAGTTCCATAAATCATATTTATCTTGGTATGCAATAGCATAAAATGAAGCATGAACTAACAAGGCCTTTAATCTTATCCATTTGGTCATCTGCTCCTAAACTTGAAGTGAAAACCATCAACTAACTCAAACATCAATATAGATCAGATGCTGAAGATGTGGTCTTTTTATACTTTTTTTGACTAACCTCTGCACTAAGTTCACTTTTTTGCTAAAGGAAGCGGAATTTTTACAAGCAAAAGATAAGCATCAAAGTTAATATACAAACCATGACCACATATGAACATGGCTAGTCCATGTTTCTGACAGCTGAAGTATTCAAAATTTCAGAGACCTCTTTCTTTTCTTTTCTTTCTTTTTTGGAAGCAAAACTTATTGGAACTCAGGATTGAGATATGATACTAATCTGCTACTTCCTCATTAGGAATCAGATGATTTTATACAACACTATACATGTGTCAAAAAAAGGATACACAGATGGCATATCATGATAATTTCAGATTGCGTAGAGTTTCCTAAAGTTATCATTGTCTGAATCAGACATAACCGACACAGACCATGACTGTGACTTGCTACTCCTCGCTGATCTTCGAATGCTCCTCATGTTTGAAGCTTCAATTCTATGCATAATAACCCAATAACACAACGTCCCAAGTGTGGAAGCCAATGTGACTGTCCCTATAATTGTCACCCCAACTGCCAACCACCTCTCATTTCCCACAACAATAAATGACAGGGCGAGAAAAGCCACCGAAACAAACACACAGGCCAACCACATTAGCTTGTTAATAACTGCCATCACTTGCTTCTTCGCCCGCCTCTCCACAACCACAATTGATGTCTGAACCACCACAACCGCCAAAGATATGAAGAGTGCAAGTGAATCGGATATCAAGAAAATTATGAACTCAGGATTTGGAGCGATATTTGCCTCTCCTAGTGAAATTCCAGGTGAAACATTTGTGGGGTTATCAACATACTGGCCAGGTAAGGTAAAAATAGCAGCAAAGGTAACAGTGGCAATCAGTACCGCAACGACAGTTGTGGAGTTTATTGCATTGTTAAGACCTTCTGCTTGCAATTTGTTTATGCGCTTGCCTATCCCTTTCACCCTCTTTTGTGTTCGAAGTGTGTGCTCCAGCTGGTCATGAACCTCGTGTTTAATGTCACTTACTGTTTGTTTCAATTCTCGGGCAGGATTTGGTAGTTGTTGGGCTGTCAAGGATTTTGCATTTGGTACTCTATGCTCTTGTAGAATTTTGGTGATTTCTGAACGCCCGAATTTCTCGGCAGTGTCAAGAGCAGTTTCTCCAGATTTGTTAATGACTGGCGTATTGATGATTCCCTTGTGACTTATTAGTGCCTCAACAATCTGCACATATAATATGGGAGTTACTAAAAACTATCAAAATTTAGTTCACTGTGTTTTATGCAAAAAAGATAAGCAAAGAATGATTTCGGAATTTTCATATGGATCATGGTCATGTAACACTTGTGCATTTTCTTATGTTTGGTCAATATACGGGAGCCTGGAAATCTTTTACTCAAAAGTCATTCTCATTGAAACGAGCAAAGCAAGAGTGGCCTTCAAAAAAAGGTAAGGACAGACAAAAGTGTGCCAGAGAAGAGCTTCATTTTACAGGAATTATGTGGCTCATATCCTCAAGTTGTTTTGACAATATAGTTGATGTTCTTTTGACCAGAAGCCATAAGTATATTCTAAAATCAACTCATTTTCTTGGAACTAACAAAAAAAAAATTGAAAATCTGTTTCTCGATAACCATCTGCAGTGAAGTAAACAGATCCTTAGAATGAACAATATCAAGCCTAAGAAGGCCTAGGCTTGTGATATTGCTTATCATAACTCTAATTTCATATGTAGGCTTGAATCTCTTCTTGATCCCCAGCAGTTATGCTACTAAAACTAATGTATTTGTAAAGAAGTCTAAGCACTTTGATTTTACATTAGAAGAGACTAAAGTTACCTATATCAAGCCTAAGAAGGCTTAGGCTTGTTATATTGCTTATCGTAAGTCTAATTTCATGTGTAGGCTTGAATCTCTTCTTGATCCCCAGCAGTTATGCTACTAAAACTAATGTATTTGTACAGAAGTCTAAGCACTTTGATTTTACATTAGAGACTAAAGTTACCTTTGTGCGACCCTTTCGGGTAGCTATGTGCAGCGCAGTGTTGCCCTTTCCGTCAACCATATTTATCAAGCCATTAGCTGAAGCAATCAGTACGACAACAACCTCAACACTCTGTCCTTTAACTGCCATATGAAGAGCCGTCTGCCCCTTCTTATCAGTCCAAGTGGCAAGTCCTGGTTCTTTGCTCAAAAGGGCTTTAATCACTTCCAAATGGCCCTTCCTTGCACAAGAATGCAGGGGCGTTTTGCGATTGCTTTTTGCAATGGTGATCAAGTTTCTGTTTTTCTGCAAGAGAAAATTCACCACCTCAATATGGCCTTGTTCAGCAGCAGTGTGCAACGCTGTGGTGTTTGATTGGTCAAATGTCATTGAAAGCTCCGGAAGGGCCTCCATAAGAACTTTCACCACCTCTGGAACACATTATATCATCAGACAATAAAAGGCAAGAAACAATTCACATTTTCATGAAAAACATGAAAGAAATTACTAGTAAAGTTACAGATGAGGGGGTTGATTCATGGTTTAATGATTTAACCGGTTAAACCAAAACCATTTTTTTACTGCAGATTATCGCAAGTATATATTTAACTTTGTGATATTCACAGGATACATACATCGGAGCCAAACAGTAAATAGAGTAGCTATAGTACCCTTTTTTTATTTTCCTAAAGTACTTGCTATATTTAACTTTGTGATATTCACAGGATACATCTTTGCCTTTTCTCAACATTAATCTTAGTGCATTTGATAGCACTTCGTCTGTTACTAGTTTAGCAATTCAATGAAGGATTGAAAGAAAAAGCATCAAGTTTCATATGGTTCACAGCCTAAATGGTCTAATTAGAAAATTGTTCAAGTCCAGTGGCCGGTTCAGAGTTATGATAACTACGGTGTTGACAGAAGGAAACTTCGCAAAAACTAATGAGCTTTGAAAAGGATTGAAAGACTTACCCACGTCTCCTTGTTTGGCAGCGACATGGAAGGCATCCAAGCCATTTCTAGCTTTGATACTAGCTGCCTCAGTGTCATAATACTTGATCATCTCTTCCACCATATCAACACTACCGTATTCAGCAGCAACATAAAGGGCCGTTTCCCCTGATAGGTTTTGCTTGGAAACCAACACTTTCAATTCCTGATTTTCACTCCCAGCAAGTAATTTCAGAACCAATTCCAAATCCCCTGCTCTCACTGCTAGATGTAAAGGCGTATCATCTCGTTTCTCCACCAATTGCCTCATAGTGTTGGTCCTGCCAAAGCTCTGATTCTCCACCGGTGCTTCCATCAGATTGAATTGAGCTGCACTCACACCCTCACACCCTCATTCCCTATGCGAATTTGCTTTTTGGCTATAAACCCAACTCAAAAATATTGACTCCTAAAGGATTTCCATTACAAACCCAGATCAAATGCTACTACTAAATCCCAAATTGCAATTCCCGTACTTAATAATTATGTTTTAAGATAAACCCAGATCAAAAACCACTCATCACAACCCAAACTCTAACTTTAAACCTAGATCAAGTATACAGTCAATGCTTCCCAAATGTCAACCCTTCTAGAACTTATGATAGTAATTTGGATGGCTATCAATAAAGCACATGAGATATGTATGGAAAGATTTTACTTTCTGGTTACTAATTATGATATCCTGCCATGATTTTGAACCTCACGAAAATCACACTCATATTCTTTTCACATTAATACTAAGGTGGGTTTTGAGGATTCTTGGCAATAGTACCCATTTATTGCTCTTGCTCCCTTATAGTACAATCCACACGTGTGCACCCTTTTCACCATGTGGAATAAAAGGCTAAAAAGAGAAACACAGCTGCACCGAACAAGAAAAACAAATTACAATTATTCCAACTTGATAGTAATTTTTTGTAATATCTCTGAGAAAATTGGCAATTCTTGTATATATAGCAAGTTGAAAAAAGAGTATTAATTGGAAAGACCAATTTCTGAGTAGATTCTGTACCTGGGTAGTGAAGAACTGGACTTCTTTTAATATCTTAATCCATATTACAGTCACCAAATCAAGATTCCATGATCAAGTGATTCGTCTTTATCTTCTTCAAGTTTTTTTTTCTTTTTGGGAGAGAGAGAGAGAGAGAGAGAGAAAGAGAGAGCTGTGGTAATAATGGTGAAGTAATGAGCAAGAGGGAAAGGAGTGAAATGAAAAGGATGATGATGAGAAAGTAGTGTAGTAGTCTTTAGTTCTTTCAAAGTAGCAAGAAAAATTATGGTTGGGATATGCCGATTGCAATAAAAAAGTGTTGTATATCCGGTCAATACAAAAATGATGTCAGCTTTTAATCATTTTTAATTTTCTTATCTTGCAGTTGCTAGCAAGTAGCTACTTGGGTCAACCGAGTCAGCAGCATTAGGACGTCCTAAATTCATTCATTACAGATTTACTCCTCCTCCTATAGCAGTCATCAGTATAAAATTAAGGAATGACCCCCCGGTGGATTTTTTTTAATATCGTTGATCTCAATTTTGTCCAAACTCCGATATTCAAGAATTGCTCATGCCAGAAATAATGGGTAGTGAAAATCAGTTGGAATTTTCCATCTCACTTGATATCTAATCTTTTATTTCAGTATTTTTAAAAAATAATACATATACTAAAATTTTAAATTATTTTTTAAATAATTATAATATAATTTTAAAAAAATAAGATAAAAAGTGAGATATCAAATAAAATATAAGATCCAAAGTCATGAAAACTATACAGAAAAATTAGATATATTTTAGTAAGAAGCGTCGCCTATTAAAAATAATGATCATGAATCATATACATTTTTAAAAACATGCAGCACTGCTCCCAAGTATACCAATCGTCTCTGTATCCATCATTATATATGATATCATTAACAAATTAATTGAAATCTGTACACACTTGCCATGAATCTTTTTTTTTCTCTTTCTAATTTATGTTGTAAAGTGCTGCCTTTTCTATGTGCATATAATTGTGCCTTACCAACGAGCAGTTGGTGCAGTGGTGCCAGAGGCTGCACTTGGAAGGACGAACTAAGGTTCGATTTCCCGCAACTACGTTGGGAGAGGTTTAAAACCTTAACCTCGGGACCCGTCTCGAACAGGATTAGTCGATCAGTGGCCGAACACCTGGGCTTAGACCAAAAAAAAATATAATTGTGCCTTCATGTGAAGACTTTTTCTTTTACTTTTGAGTTGTTAATGTAAATATTCTTCATTTTATTTTAAGTATTAATGAGTGATATATTATGATGGATAAACGTATGTGTGACTATCAAAATACTTAAAATAAAATGAAGAAATATTAAAATTTAAAATAGACAAAAATTGGTGAGTATTAAATTATTTATTTTATTTTACACAGTTCTCTCAAATTTTTTAATTATATTTATTTTACCTATTTTTAAATATTTTTTCAATTTTTTCTAAAGAAAATGGGTTTTTTTCTTTGCTCTTGTTTTTCTTTCCGTTTGAAAATCAGCACTTTGAGGGTGGTGGGGGGTGGGTGGGGGGGGGGGGATGTGTTTCGTTTACTTGAAAAAATAATGGGAAGTCAAGGCAGCCGCCGTAGGTCCCTCAATTCCCCAAAAATGCATTCGTGGCCTGTCTTTTTGCTCTGAATGATATTGTCCCATCGCCAAGTGGGCAAATTATATGGAGCACCCGATACTTCTTGTTAGAAGCATTTTGGGACACAATATTCATTTTATTACATTATTTGTTCATTTGTTATAACTAAATATTCAATTTACTATTTTTATTATTATTGTTAATTTTAAGTAATAACGATAAAAATGAACATTTAATTTTAGAAAATGAATAAACAACATAATAAAATGAATATTTTGTCTCAGTTGCTGCTTGCTAGAAACACCAGGGTGCTCCATATACCAACTATCGCAAGTGCAGTTTTAGTGCATATGTCCCTCTCAACTTTTGTCTTCGTTTCACTTTTTTCTGTGACCAATTTTTTGATTTAATTAAAAAAGTACTCCTAAGTTGAATGAAATTTATGAAATTTTTTAAGAACTAGTGTTCCCGTTTTGATTTAATTGCGTTAAAAATGATATATTACGAGAATTTTATGTCATTTTCAAAATAATTAAAACGAAATGAAGGGAGTATTATATATCAAGTAATTTAGATATATAGATATAATAATTATAAATTAAATAATTAATTTCACTATTCATAGGGATAAAATTAAAGAATTATGAAATCTTTTTTTTATATATTTTTTTTGCCCCAAGAGGGCATAGAAAGAGATTGAACATGAAACCTTACATATTGTAAAGTTCAACTCTACCACTGAGCCACCCTTAAGTTTCCAAAAATTATAAAATCAAGTTTCACTTGTACTATAGACATATGCAATTTTTTTATCGTTAACATTTCATTTCAAAAATCATATATGGTGTTTTAGTGAATTTTAATTAACTATAGTATAAAACAGGGGCGGAGCTATGTTAGGGCAGGGGGTGGCCGTGGCCCCCCCAAAAAGTTCAGGGATTAGAAGCAATTTTTTTTTTTTAGTTCTTCTTTAAAAAATTGTTATTTAGCCCCCCCAAAACTTAAAAAAAATGTTATTTAGCCCCCCAAAACTAAAATAATAATAACATTTTATCATTT
>JAOWAN010000047.1:2621397-2633362 GCA_028566635.1 Lobelia cardinalis | reverse complement strand
TTATTTGATTATCATATTAATAATTATTATGTACATTTCATATTTATATTATGTATATAATTTATAAATTTTATGTATGAAATGGACATACCTTACTAGGTATGCTTAGACACACGGTATAATTTGCCAACTCGCTTAGCTTAAGACTAATTTGGTGTATCTTTTTAAACTCCTAAAACCAAGTGACTGCACATTGAAGTTTTCCTCACGATTTTTTAAGCAATGTATTTGCACATGCCATTTTATTTTTGAATTATATAAAAAAGAAAATATATATCAACGGAATCCAAAAAATATAAAAAAATAAATCAGTATTGTGATGCTGCATAAACTCAAAATTAATGCGAAATCAAAAGGCTGGGACCCGCTAACAAGGTCGAGGAAAGTTAAAATAATTTTTTGTTGGCTCAGCAACAAATTAAATATATGAAACTAAAAAAACACAATATATATATATATATATATATATATATGGTCCTACTTTACTAAAAACCTTCTTAAATGGAAATCGTAGGAATCATTTATATTCATTAGATTAAATTAAATTTAAAGGTTGAGATTAGATTAATATTTAAATTTCAGGTGACATAGTTCGTAATTATCCAAAATATTTGGACAAATTCGTCAATTAGTATTTAATTAGATGTGAACACAATTATTTTTTTTTCATCTTTAAACTTTAAACACACATATCTCATCATTTATAACTTCAAATTAAGATTCGTTTGTGAATTTTTACTCGTAATTAAATTTTCTTTAAAATAAAATCCATCATAAATATATTATATAAAAAATAAAAAATAAAAGTCAAAAATGCAGTAGCAATATTTCTACTGCATCTTTGTTATAGTTATGTCCTGCAGTTGATACAGTAGAAAGATTGTTACTGCATCCTGTCGTATTTTGTGAAACTGCATTGAATGTAGTACCAAAGTTCGTACTGCATCCCGTTGTATTTTATAAATTTGCATTGGATGCAGTAGGAATATAGCTACTGCATCCTATTATTTTTTGTAAAATTGCACCGGATGCAGTATCTACTGTCGTATGTTATGAATCGTACTTGGATGCAGTACAAACTTTTGCTACTGCATCCTGTTATTTTTTATTAATTTATAATGGATGCAATAGCAATGTTCTACTGCTCTTGAATTTTTTTTGACTTTTTATAAAATATATTCATGATTGATTTTATTTTAAAAAAAATTTAATTACGAACAAGAATATGCAATCGGATTTCAATTTGAAATTATAAATAATAAGATATGGACATAGAAAAGAAATAGTGAAAAAAATTGTGTTCACACTTGAATTTAATCTCGACCATATTTTCTCTTTTAATCTAATGATCTAAATTGGTTCCTATGGTTCTCATATTAATTAAATTTTTATTTGAGCACTCCTCTATATATATATATTTATATATAAGGAAAATGCTAGAGTTAAATACAAAAGAATTGGAAAGAAAATTAATACCTAACCAAATAAAGATTCATATTTTGTTTGATATAATTATGGTTATACTAAATGTTCAAACGACCGCATAGCGCAGTGGATTAGCGCGTCTGACTTCGGATCAGAAGGTCGTGGGTTCGACTCCCACTGTGGTCACTGGGAATTTTTTGTTTCTTGTTTGAGATTTTCATATATGTTGTGCACTGCACATTATGTTTGGTTTGCAGTAATATAACAACCAATTGTAAATAATTCTTCACTTTTCGGAAAATGGAATAGTATTAAGCAACCCCCCCCCCCCCCATATTTTCACGAAGAATATACTATGTAAAATTAATTGTAATTTGAGGATTTTGCAAGTGAATTAAGAAAATGACCACCTAAATCGATCAAACAATTATTTCGAATTAAATATATTTTTCCTAAAAAAGTATAAAGCATACACTTATTGGAAGCAGATTAATATACTAAAAATTAAACCTAATAATAACACCAAAAAAATTTTTTTTTTGGTGCCCCTGCTTAAAAAAATATTGGTTTCACTGCTCCGACAGATGACAATGTCTAAATCCGGCTATTTATAGGCCTCAGCTTTGATCAATAATCAAAGTAATAGCAATGGAATTGGTGGACTGTGAACAAATGGACTAGAGAGACCAAGAATTATATGTATGAAAAGTAAATGTAGAATAAATTCATCATTCATGCAAACAAAACTGGCCTATATGATGGGAGAGGTGGGCAACTGTTACAATGGGCTTTTAAGTAACAGCCCTTACATGATGAACCGGCCCGAGGGGCCTAGTTCTGCCTCCGACTCTGCCCACTTGGAGGAACAGGAGAGTATCTAGACGGGTGATGCTATTTACCGCCATAAAATTTTTAAAATCACCTCAAATTTTGATAAAAATATTCTTATTATTTTTTGTTCCAAATTCTTACTTCGCTCTATTATCATATAATCATTTTAATACCTTAAATTTAATATTTATACACTTAAATTCTTACTCTTTATTATATATTTCAATCCCTTCTAGAATACCAATTTTTTCAGTTTCATTTTCTTAAACTCAGGTTTGTCGACCAACAGCACGTTGGCCTATAACTACCAAAATATTGTAACTTTGCTAGGAACTTTCACAATTATATATATAGCCGCTTGACAACTCTTATTCCAAAATCTTACTCATCTTCCCCTCTCTAATTAATCACATAAGACATGAAAATCCTTTCTAGAGATTCTAGTTTGAGCAGGTACTGGAGGAGGACGTACCAACGTCTCGATGGCCGAAAGACGGCCATGAAGGTAATTTGAATGGGAGCAATTTATATTTGGGAATGGGTGCCAAAATCCATTTCCATGAAATGGATAGGTTTCCGAGTAAAATATATCAGAGTACTTGATTGATTTGGTAATAGAGGGTAGTGATCCGTTAATCCAACACTATTTGACATAATTGGGGGGGGGGGTGTAATTTATTCTTTTTATTTTGATGGGAGGTTTTTGAATTTTCTCTGATTCATTCCACAATATTTTATAAATACATAACCTCTAATTGCACCATATTCATACATTAGTGTTTATATTCTATGATCGTTTTGTATTATTATTATTTTTTTCCTTTCATTAATCGTCACTCTGAAATAGCAACGACTAAACCAAGAAGCCCATTATTTCATTAATTGGATTTGCAAGCCCATTTTACAAGTTTATCCACATCATTCTATTGACCCACTAAACATACTCCATCTCACCAAGCCCAAACAAACAACCCATTGCTCCCATTCCTTATTTCTTTTAGCTTCAAGTCTTCGACACCAACTTCACTGTGCATCATGATCATCCTTCTTCAGACATAACCAAAAACTCCACCACCATTTTTGTACAAATTGACTTCTGCAATGAGCAATCCTTTGCCATAAATTATCATATCAAGAATTACTAAATCTTTTTTATGCATACATAGCACGCACTCAGACAGAGACAGAGACAGAGACAGAGACAGAACACCATGAAGCAATTACACAAACAGACAAGCACAGCAGCAAATCACAGAGGAGCAATACGAGACGAGGAAATGCCGTCTCACCCATATTCACCCAAATCCCTTAAACACCCGAACAGATCCCCACTACCCAGATCCCTAAACTACATCTTCAGGGAGCAGCGCCTCCTCTTCATCCTCGTCGGCATCCTCATCGGCTCCACCTTCTTCATCATCCAACCTTCCCTCTCCAAGCTCAACCCTCCTCCCCAACAGCCCACCACCAGATCATCAATCTCCTACACAACCCACGAGGAAAACGATGATGTCGTTTCCATGCCCCGTCCGCGTGGCAACAATTATAACGCCGTGGCTGCCGGCGGTGGGTCCACCGGCAGGGGGAGGATTCCGGTGGGGTTAGGTAGGAAGAGGTTAAGGATTGTGGTGACTGGTGGAGCCGGTTTTGTAGGTTCCCATTTGGTGGATAAGCTAATTGCTAGAGGTGATGATGTGATTGTTATTGACAACTTCTTTACTGGGAGGAAGGAGAATGTGATGCATCATTTTGGGAATCCTAGGTTCGAGATGATTAGGCATGATGTTGTTGAGCCCATTTTGTTGGAGGTGGATCAGATCTATCATTTGGCTTGCCCTGCCTCACCTGTTCATTACAAGTATAATCCCGTCAAGACTATTATATCCTTTCTTTCCGAACTGTGGATTGCAATGTGTATTTATGTATATGCTTCTTGTTATGTACTGAATTTGAACTTGCTCAAGATTTGTGTGTAATTACGGGTGGGAATGTTTGTAGGAATCTTAGAATGGACTTGGAATGGTTTTGGATTGGTATAATGGTAGTTTGTATGCTTATTTTAGTCAGCGTGGAAATGCATTTGATTGGCTAGAAGTTGGTATAATGGTGATCTACCTGCTTAATGGTTATAGATGGAACCGGGTTAAAGGTAACGACATGTTTATGGTAAAAAAATATGAATATGCCTTGTTGTTTGAATTCGTTATTCGATGGTAGCTTTTGTAGGAGCTATAGTTGGAATTTGTCTTATCTAAATGCATAAGTGCTTTTGTCAGGATTGACAGACATTTTATTACTAGAGGTTCAATGTATGATTTTAGCAACCAATATATG
The DNA here is from genome assembly GCA_028566635.1 of Lobelia cardinalis. Classification (NCBI taxonomy): domain Eukaryota; kingdom Viridiplantae; phylum Streptophyta; class Magnoliopsida; order Asterales; family Campanulaceae; genus Lobelia; species Lobelia cardinalis. Next base: position 2,628,772 of record JAOWAN010000047.1, on the reverse strand, counting down.
ACAGACTATTGGTTTTTGTTATATGGAAGGTATAACTGGGAAATGCTTTAAAGTTTAACGTTTTGTATGGAAGTATACAAGGTTGAGTTCGTTGGTTGAGTTTCTTAACACTGAAATGCTTTGACAGCTGCATTTGAAATGATTGTAGCAAATCATAGTTAACTAGACTCGTAGTGTTTTCTGTTCCCTGTGGTTTATTTGAAATGGAGTAGTTTGGTTGCGCTGGGTACATGTTTAAGATGCTTGCTGAACTTGAGTTTGCTTGAGATCCTTGACTGTTATTACAAGACAAATGTCATGGGAACCCTAAACATGCTTGGGCTTGCGAAGAGAATTGGTGCAAGGTTTTTGCTAACGAGTACGAGTGAAGTTTATGGTGACCCACTCGAGCATCCACAGAAAGAGACATACTGGGGAAATGTGAATCCAATAGGTAAACTGATTCTTATTTTATATACTTTTGTTGAGTATTTTTTACGATTTCCTTTGATGATACAGAAATTTGAGTACATGTTAATTCTTAGATGCCCTTTTTTCTTTTTGGGTTCTGAGTGGGCATGGGAGGGGATATAAGACCTGACACTTCACTGATTCTTAGGTGTTAGAAGCTGTTATGATGAAGGGAAACGAACAGCTGAGACCTTGGCAATGGATTACCATCGAGGTGCAGATGTCGAGGTATTTGATTCGATACATATCAGTTTAAGTCTGTATAATTGTGAAGATAGTTTTGAACTATTAAGATTTTACCCGGTGAAAAATATTTCTTGTCAGCATTCTTTTAGTTATCACTAGTAGCACACTGTTATTTTAGTCTGTTCTTGGCTTGAAAATGAGTTCTATGAATTTCCATTACTCAGCTCCTAAGTAATCTATGAGACGAAAATGAAATCAGTGATAAGCTAGAAAAAGTCGAGAGAGCAAGGGTTTACGATAAGTAGGATTAAAGGACCTATCTTCTTTCTATTGAAAAATTTATATTAGCCGACCAGGAAATACCACAATGACAACAATTTACATACTTAGGATCAATCATTAATCATGACGGAGAGAGGGGATGATATCAATCGTAGAATAAAACCGGCTTGGGTGACATGGAAGAGTACATCTGAAGTCTTTTTTAACCGATGTATACCAGTTAAGTTAAAAGGAAAATTAAGGTCAGATATTTGACCTGCACTATTGTAGAGTGTTGGGCCACTAAGAACATGCTAACAAAATCCGAAATGCAAATGCTAAAATGGATGTATGGTAAAACTAGAAAATATTAAATTTGTAATGAACAAACATGGGAGACAGTGGAATTTGCTATTATAGTAGAGAAAATAGGAGAATCGATTAAGGTGATTCGGACATGTACAAGGTACGAATATTAGGGTACTCGTTAGGTAGTGCGATGATATTAACCTCAATAAAGTTAGGGGTTGGGGACGACCAAAACTTACATGGACACCTGCAATACAAAATGATGTGTGGCTTATGTGATGACCTTGCATTTGATCATAGTGGATGGTGGAAAATGGTACATGTAGTTGACCCCTCAAGTGATTGGGATTTGGGAATAACCAACAACGCTTAGTTGAGTTGAGCTTGTAAATAATTGTAGTGCCTTTCTGTAGCGGAGTGGATTTCGTCCTCTACAAGTTGACTTGGGATGAACTAAATCATGTATTAATAATAGAATGTGGAAGTATAGTGCCTATGTCACATTTGTAGACACCAATAGGTTTCTTACTTTACTTGTTTACTTCCATTTTTCATGTTCAATGAAGAATTAATTTGATTGCACAATAATTCAGCTTCCAAAGCAAGATAATAGTACCAAGTTATGTCACTAAGGAACCATATTACTTTAAATTTAGTTAATAAAATACAGTTCAAAGAATGCTATGATGTTCAATTGAATCTCTCTTTTGTGCAGATATTTGTGTAGCACTGATTCCTTATACTCTATACTTCCCCTCAATAATCCATTGGGTGATTCCTTCTTAAAACAATCTAGTCTAAAAGATGTGGAATACCGAATATGTTTCATAATTCCGGATGTGTTTCAGATTTCCAGTTGAGCTTATGTTGGTTGATTGTGCATGGTGTACCATGTGATGCTCATGTACCCACATGAGCGTTGATCAGTCAATGACATTTTGTATCCCAAATAATGAATTTTGGACAGAGAGTGATGGGTACTGTATGTGCAAAATTCTTGTCATAAATTGTTAAAATTAACCATGTCTGAGATTTTGTTTTGGCATGTGGCATCACTCATCGTGTAGTCGCTACAAAGATATATTAAAGTTGATTGTGCGACAGATGTTCGGATTTTATATTCTATGCCAAACAGCTGTAACGTAGTAGTTGCTTTGATGAGATTGATTACTTGCTGTATGGCTTGTTATCAAAATGTACGTGCTGTCAACATATGTAATCACTCCATATGTAGGATGCAGATTTAATAACTGGTGCGATAAATGGGATTTTCACCCGTACCATATTCTTGAATACCTACTTGTGCCAATTTTGCGATTGTATTCTCGAGGGCATATGCAATTGGATGAAAATTAGTATAAAATATTTACCTTGCAGGTGCGCATTGCACGCATTTTCAATACTTATGGACCTCGGATGTGTCTTGATGATGGGCGTGTGGTCAGCAACTTTGTTGCACAGGTATTAATTATTATCATCTGACGGTTCTTTCCGTATGCTTGCTCTTTAATATGCTCAAGTTTAAAGCCTGTGATCACTTTTTGATGGCTCTATTCTTTAGGATTTCTAAGCTCTGGTTGGTGCATTTTGCAGGCTATTCGCAAGCAACCATTGACTGTTTATGGTGATGGAAAGCAAACACGAAGCTTCCAATACGTCTCAGACTTGGTATGTCATTTGTATTTGTTAATTGTTACTATACTTGTTATACCTAGGAGTCATATTGGCTTCTCCTCTATAGTATCAACATCATATTCATCCTGATCAGCTCTCAATTTGTATCAGTGATTTTTGCTTCATTTCCCTCTGCCTGAAGAGTGAAGTGTGAATAATTAAATCTCTTACTCTGTCCTAGCTATGCACTCTTCCACATGACCAGTCTGTGCAGATTTCTTGTTCATTAAGGGTGAATACATTCCTTTACTTATAACTAGCTTTGAAAGCAGTTGGAATGGCTTCATTGTTTTCTTCTTGTGGGGCATGAGTCGGAGGTGGTGGTCTTCAACAATCTTGAAGAGAGTGTTGTTTGAGAGGGAATTTCAGTTTTGCAGGGTAGTTAGAAATCTACCTCCTAAAATTCACCGTGTGGCTTGTGCAAATTCATTACTTGTCAAATCCTTAAAAGAATTTCAAGTTGGATTCACAAATCCCGAATTGAATTCACTTGGGAAAATACATTATGTGGTACATCCTGAATTAGCGCAACCTCATTACCATATTTTGTTACCTTCATTTCAGCACCTTTACCCCCACCCCTCACACCACTGCGATTGCCACAACCATCTCCACACCTTCATCTCCTCCCCAACTTCTATAGTTCTATCATTGACTGCTCAGGTCATGTTAAACTTTCTGTGAATGTGTGAAGTCCAAATGAAACCCTAATAACTTTCGGTAACTAAACCTTTTATATATTCAAGAAGAAGAGAATGAATACAAAATTGGGGGGGGGGGGGGAGTCATAAATGCACTTCTTGCAAATTGGGGGAAATGGAGATCTCAATGGCGGTGAATGGCAAATCAGGATGCGACAATTGGCTTCCACTCTGACCCACATTACCTGAACTTCCCTTCAAAACTCTCTCTCTCTCTCTCTCTCAGCTTGATTCCTGAGGCTGAATGAATAAATTAACATCATGGTCGTGGAATCTCATATATTTCTTTGTCTCGCATTCCTTAACTTAACAACCTGGTGTATCCACTTGTTTGATTACGCTCTTTTTAGTCAGCATTTAAAAAAAAAAAAAACTGAGAGATGAGACGGTAGGATCTTTTTCATAAAAAAGAGGAAAGTACTGACAATATTTGGAGAGTAATTGGAGCAATCCATTTGCCATTTTGACCACTTCTAACTTTCTTATGAATTCATGATTAACCAGACTACCATTTAGAATTCCAACAAAATAAATTTGCTGTGAAAGAGGGTGTGATAAAGAAAATGCTTTAAGAAGCTGCGATTGAGCAACTCAGTTATGTATAGAAAATAATTGCTTGCACGACAGCATTTCTTTGATGCATTTAAATACAAAGGTGGCTTATCATTTTGTATTTTCAGGTTGATGGATTGGTGGCACTGATGGAAGGCGAACATGTGGGGCCTTTCAACTTGGGGAATCCCGGAGAGTTCACCATGTTAGAGCTTGCTCAGGTAGTTTTTTCTTTCTTTGTTCATGCTTAATTAATTATCATCCCGGTATGCAAATACTGCACAAATCTAAGTCATTTCTTCATTTACAGGTGGTCAAAGAAACAATTGATTCCAGTGCGACAATTGAATTCAGAGAGAACACTGCAGATGATCCTCACAAGAGGAAACCAGATATTAGCAAAGCCAAAGAGTTTCTAAACTGGGAGCCCAAGGTACCCTTGCGAGAGGGCCTGCCGAAGATGGTATCTGATTTCCAGAATCGTATCTTGAATGAAGATGAAGGAAAAGGGTACAAATAAGAACGACGTCGAAACCAGTATGTATAGAATTGAATACATGATTCATACGCTGTTTATTCCTGGTATATTGGATTGATATTTCATTTCTTCCTATCTGAAAATTATGCTGGGAATTCCAGCATTATGCCTCATTGATCTGTAGGAATACGATTCTGATTCTTTATCTGCTCTCAGAGCTTTTGACAAAGCGTTAATTTTTTTGTTAGCCCATTTGGGGTTCCATTTTGTTAGTGTAATGGCTAAATTAGCCAGTAGATTTTGATATATCACCAAGAGTTGAAATGTAATGAATTCTTGTTCAGTAAATTCTTGTCCAGTAAATTCTTGTCCTTATGCCCCTGTTATAGTCCTTATATCATATTCGTTGTTGTTTAGTTATGTCAACTTTTCTCTTAGTTTTTTAATTTTTACATTAGGACATTTCATGTCATTTAGGTTTCAAGTTTATGAAAAACACCATATATGGTGATCCTTGCCCACCACCATATGAGCTTATGTGGTGGTCAATAACCAATATGAGGTCACCATATCCGTAGTTGGATCCTTTTTCAGAAATTGGCAAGTTCTGGAGGTACTTGATCACTACATATAAATTGTAGAATAGTTGGAATATCAGAACTCCACCTTAGTGCAGTCACTTTTATAGTGCCGCCTCAAAAGAAAATTCTTTGTGCAGATTCGAGCCATATAGGCAAAGTAGGAGAGTACAACCCATGAGCTGGCCTGTACTACGAGTTTCTTTAGAAAACAGTACTCAAAAGATAAGCAAACAAGACTGTGCTTGAAAGTTGAAGGGTGCGTGTGTATGTGTGTGTGTTATGGTGAAAAGATGAGGAATCATTTTGAGTATGGGACTCCCAAATTGGGGGTGGGGGAGGGGGGCTGTGGCTGGTTTGGGGGGTGAAGTGTGTAAGGAAAGGAAGTGATGCAATATTTCATGTACAAAATAGGCATCTGATTCCATCATGAGTTTGTGGGAGAGAAGCAGGCAAAGTGGCTTTTGTGTCTTCCTCATCCACAGGAAAAAAACCTCAGGCGGGCATAGCTATATATCTTCATATATTAGGATATAAAGGCAAGGCAGCATCTGGTTCCATAAGAATGTGAATCCTATTCCAGTTGCAATCATGCCCACTCCAGAAGAAGAAAGTGGTGCATCTAATTCTTATTCTTTTTTGGGTGGCCTAGGAAAAAAGAAAAACCAATCTGCACTGCTATGATTTGTCACTGCATTGCTAGCCGAAGAGGGCGACTCTTAGTCTCCTTTTTGGCTTTTCATTCGTAAAGTTTAGAGAATTTAGGTAGCATGCTCCATTGATTCGTATTTTGGCTGAAAGAAGTTATCGTTGTTCACTTTCCGAGCTCATAACAATGCAGAAAGATTGTCTCACGTTTGAAATTCATGTTTTACTGGTGACAAATTTAATTTGGAGTAGGAAACAGTAATTAGTATGTGTGGTTAAAGAAATAGAGGAAAGAGAACCGAACTCTCTTTCAGCAGTCAGGTGCTTTGGATGATAGTGCAGGTGATGATGACCCAACCCAGCTGACAAAAAATTTCCACGTGCTTTTCTGCTTCTATTGCCATATTAATATGTCCTGCTAAAAGTTTATACCACTTGCTAAAAGGGATTTTTTATATTTTCTTTTTGGTTGTACTTCTACGGTGTACCTAGAACCAAAAAATTATTAATAAAAATAAAAATAGGCCAAGTATTACTTTTATAACGAGGAGTTTACTAGGGTAATAGCATTTGAGAAAATATGCACATGCATTCGATGGACTTAGATCACCACCATGGCAGTCGATGTGACAGTTAAGAATTTGTGATCTGAATATGTGAATTTTGTCTTTTTGTTTGACGGCCGGATTGGCCATTTTTTAAGGTGGTCGGTTGATATCTTGAACTTGGGTACCTTTTCCGTATCCGGCACCTACCCGGCGGTGTAACGATGGACCACTAGGACCAGACTGTCAATTTGGTCTGTGGTGTGGTGGAGGAAATAATACAAAAGCTTTTTGAGATATCCTATTCCTGCCTGCCTTCCTCCATTGCTTTTTCCTTCTTCTTGCCTACCCTTTTCCTGTCCTAACTCCATAGGAAAACCCTTTTTCTCTTGTCTTTTAGGTTGTTTCCTCACAACCTTGTGAGTTGTGAACTTCAAAAGGGACTCATTTTTTATAAGTCTCCCTTGTGGGCCTATAGAGGGCAATATTTGTTGATTTTGGACTAATGTGAAGAATATTTATGTATTCTATTTCTAGTGGATTTGATCTACATTTGAAATGAAAATAAGGAATAATTTGGTGTCCCTCCTCCATTATAATCTATGTTCATGGAAAAAGGGTTGGAAACTTGGAATCGCCCGGTGAAACGTTTCTGCTGGTACACCGATGTCTCCACATTGGATCTAGAACGAGATCAGGTTAAATTAACTTTAGTTTCTGTGAAAATCGACTTGAGTTTTAAGTGAAATTTGACTCTGGGTCACTTGCTTCAAGTAATATGGTTTTTGAATTTTTAAAAGTTTTGTCATTTTCTCCCAATTTTTTCCTTTTTTTTTTAAAATTTTTAATTATTATAAAATAATATTTTTTTAAAATCAAATATCACTACAAATCAATTTACCGAAAATATGAGGGATGGAAAATAGAAGTGTTTTACTTTCAACCCTCAGGGGGGAGAAAATGCTTTTCCCTCCGGTTGTTTGGTTGAACAAG
>JAOWAN010000047.1:2592434-2621297 GCA_028566635.1 Lobelia cardinalis | reverse complement strand
AAAAAAGAGATTTTAAAAGGGAAGTAACTAGTAAATTCGAAAAGCAAAAAACAAAAAACAAAAAGAAGGAAAAGAATGGACAAATCTAGCAAAAAAACAAAGGGCATAAATGACTTTTTATTCAAATAAGGGTGGTGGGCTCTTGATTTTGGCCAAACGTGAGGGGGGCAACCAAATTTGGCCAACCTCGAGGGGGGGCGGCGCAAATTACCCAAAATACTCCTACTCAAAAGAATCATATAAAGTTTTCACGCATTCCTCTCTCGTTTTGTGCTTGGATCCGAGAATTCCAACACCCTCCTTCCAAATGATAATTGGGGATAACCTCACGTTTAATTAGAATTCAAGAGGCCTATTGGCCTTATTGTGTGTTTTATGATTTTTATTTATATTTTGGTTAATGAGTATGGATTCACTATCTGTTTCTAGCTAGGTTATAGATGTCAGAAATTTTGGTATGGACGTGTTTTGCTCATGAGTGATCTGCATTAAAGACTTTACTTTTACTTTTGATTTTCATTTGGGAATTTGGATTATGGTACGTAGATCTAGCGAGAATTTTTTTTTTTTTTTTGTCATGGATTTCTTTGATTCTGGGTTTGTTTCTTCGTGGTCCAGCAAGTAATTTTGTATTCTTCTTGAACAGCTATTTTATTTCCCTCCAATATTTTAAGTTGTTTGGTATAATTTATCTTTACTTTATGTGGCTCCGTACGTAGACACATTTTTACAAAATTATACAAATAATTATTTGTTTTCCTCCATGATGTAATGTTTAGAAACATGATTTATGCAATTGCAAGATGATTGACAGATTTTCCATCACTATTTTGATGAAAAAGATGCCATTATTTACCTAAATAAAAAAATCAGAAGAAAATATTATTGTTATTATTTAGACAAACAGATTACACAGTCCTCGATCTCTTGTTGTTTGCTGGCTTTCATTTTAAAGAAGGACGAGGGTATAATCTGTTTATGTGGATGTGTATGGAGTATAGCAGATAGAGTATTTATCATTTTATGAGTTTTTTTTTTTTTTATTAAGAGATAGTTTTTTGTATAAAAAAGGCGACGGTGAGAAATTTAGGGCACCATCCTTCTTTTTTTTTTTTTTTTTTTTTCCTTTTTGGTTGCTCACTAGTATCAAGGACTATGTCCTTACTAATTCAGTCCGACTCGAGTCGCGCACCTGAGTCTCCCAACGGGGATTTTTTTACATACGGTGAGACTCGAACTCGAGACCTCCTTTAAACGAATCCAAGTCGCTTATCAATTGGACCAATCCCCGTTGGTACCATCCTTCTTTAATGATGATCACATAGTGGAGAACCTGGTTTGGATGCCATAATTTCGTAAATGATTACTCTGCTCATTCAAATTATGGCATATAATTATGTTCGCTCACATAACCTTAATTGATAGAATTACCTCATATTAATATTATATAATTATTTTACACTTATAGTCAAAATAACATTCAATCAATCTCGTGCAATTTTTTGGACAAAGATTCACTTAATTTGATATCCTCAGATTTCGATATGACACGGTATAACAAAAAAAAAAAAAAAAAAAACTCGATTGCTGAGACAGATTAAAAATTTTACGAATATTCAAAATATTTATATGATGATATTACACTGTTTACTATTTGAATATGAAATAATATGAATAATATAAGTTTATGAAATAAAAGACTAAATTGCCCTCATGATGTGATAGGTTTGAATGTGATGTGAGGAGAAATAATGTGATGTGAAAGATTTGAATGTGAGGAGAGAGGAGAGAGAATATGATGTAAAAGGTTTGAATTGATTTGTGAGAGTGTATGGATAGGGGTAATAGATGGAAAGTGTTTGATATTTATTTGTGAGAGTGTTTGATATATGAAATATGTTTGATGTTAAATGTTGTGATATATTTGACTCGTGATCTGAATCTAAGAAATATTCTCCTTGAAATCAAGCAACATCCAGAAAGGTCAATATGTGTATGTAAATTGTAAAATTTTAATTTTTCTATGTAATATATGTGAAATTATTAAATTGCCCTCATTTCGGTACGATAATGAATAATGATAATACGATGTTAATAATGGTATTCATTATCATTACCCTACCAAAAAAATTAGTACGATAATAATAGGGTAATTTTTCAATAGAAAATTTGTGGCAATTTTTTTGTAGGGCACAATAGGATAATTGGTGTGTTTTTCCCACCCCTAATTATTAGTGTAGCCTATATAGATATTATTTTCTAGTACTCTGTAGTCGTTTGATCTGGCATATTCTAAAATAAAAAAATTAATAATAATTTATCAAAAATGATCAAACTTATAATTGTAAATTTTACTGGCCACAATCAAATTAATTTCGACAATTTATGGTTGGTTTGGACCAAAAAAATTTTAATCAATATAAAATATATATATACATATGTATAATAAGCATTTCATTGATAATTTTTCATAACTTTTGGGTTGCAATAATTAGGTATTTAGTTTATAGGTTCCATTACACTAACTAAATAACCAACCATCACCAGCCCACAGCTTTTGTGCCTATATTTTTTTAAAAATTTCTTTGTACCCCTAACATTACTCGAGATGGTATGGACTCCCGTTTTTAATATTTCTCATGATTTCATCGTTATATTCATGGGGCTAGCTAGTTCGATCGATATATCCAACACTTTGGACCGTTCATTTTGTTGAATATTCGAACTGGAATTCAATAAGAAGGCCTACATGTCCACTAACAAATGGGTTTCATTTTGGGGAAATATGGGGCGGTGTTAAATGCCGCCATTAAATTTTTTCATGTAGTTTCCATTGAAATGTGATTCAAGTCATTGACACTTCATCCGAAGTACTCAAATTTTTTTTTTTTAAATGAGGTTTGTTAGTTGTTTCACATGTACCCCCAACGTGACTCGAACCTGAGACCCAATAAAAATAAGTGAGGCGTCTTAACACTAGACTCACCTCGTTGTCAACAGAAGTTCTCATAAAATGATAGAAGCGATGATGCAATCAGCTTCAGAAGGAAAGGTGAGAATGAGATTGAATTGATGACAATTGGAATTTCATCTTTATTTCCTTATCATCCACTTTTTTTTTTAAAAAAAAAACTTTTCTCTTTCTCGTTTAACCCTAATTTTAATTAGATCTTTATTAATATGTTGGGTTCAAACTATACGACAAGGTTATCTTTCAAATTGATCTTCAAGTTTGAGAGGTGACTGGAAGAGAAGGTTTTTGGTTTTTGATAGCCAATGGATGTTCGGAAATTATATGGAGTGCTTAGGCACTCCTAGCAAGGAGTGCTCATAATGCAAATAAAGGTTATACAAAATGCACATAACATAATTTATGTGCATTGTATATTTATTATGTACATTTTGTATAACTTCTATGTGCATTATGGAAACTCCTTTTGTCCTACAATCGAAAACAAAGCAGTAACCCATTGGCTAATGCTAAAAATTGATTGCTTTTCGTGATTTCTGCCCTTCATGTGTGATATTTTCATTAAGTTCTTCTTCTTTAGGGATCCGGCAGTCAAACATCGGTTAGAGGAATAATTTAGACATCTCTCCTCTAAAGCAATTAAGCAATTATGGAGAAATCGGTCATAGCGAGAATATGGGCATTTTTGGTATTAACGAAACGACAATGAAAAATATAGAGACGACATTTAGCAACCCACTAATTATATCATTTCTTGATTCCAAAAATATGGCCCACGAAGCTTGATAAATGATCAAGTCGACGATCAAATGAGTTGGGTGACAAGGAACTTGTATATCTCTGCCCATTCCTATTTCGTTTTATGTTTGAATCAGAAAGTCAAAAATTGATGATATAATGTGATATTTTGTAACGATTAAACAAAAAAAAGATAAATTAAGAGATAATAATGAAATCCATCAAAAAGCAAATATCATCATATTTATTTGGTAAGAGATCAAATGTATACTATTAACTAACTAGATTTAGAGTAAGAATCATTTTTTAAATAGATGACATTTTAAAAATATAAGATTTAAAAATGAGATACAATTTGAGACAAAAAATCCAAATCCACCAAGGGAAGCACAAGGCCCAGGGATGGAAAGTTATTTGGGACATGGTGTCAAATGAATGTGCTCGTTAACCAACCAATCGTACGGGCATAAACCATACATAAATAGGAATGCGATCGAGGGATCCAGAAGTTAGAAAATGAATGGAAGCAGCCATGAAGAGGAAACACCATGAAAATGGTCGTCACAAGGAAATACTCCCTCCATTCCAAATTAGTTGACCTCTTGGAAAGAAAAAAGTTTTCCAAAATAGTTGATGTCTTGTAAATTTTTTCTACATTTTTCCTAAATTACCCTTTTATCTCATTTATATCTCTTTAAATGAAAGAAGAATTTGAAAAGATACCATATGTAAAGTGAGGATAAAATTGAAAATTAAAAGATATTTAATGCATTCCTTGGTTAGTGTAATTTAACCTTAAACATCAACTATTTTGGAATAGAGGGAGTAACTAGTCAAGGGTACCGTACGTAAAGGGGAAAAGCATATCGTGACTTTAATGTTGCAATCCATCTTTCTGTGCTTCAAAACAAGAGAGCACTTTTGGCTGCAAAAGCACAAATCTCCTATAACTTGTGCACCATAAAACTGGTACGGTAGACTAAGCAATTCGAAAGTCATTGAATTTAAGGGAAGTCTCCTAGCTGGACTTACACAGCAGAAAAAAGATGTACAAACTAAGAATTACAGAAATGAAAGTGCTACTATACTATACCAACAAGAATGTCCCAGAATCTGTATATGGAGAATCCCTTTAGACCCACCCAGAGAAACATATGTATTAAGATCTACAATCTAGTGCAAAATGGAGTGGAACAGATCACAACCTATGACATTACATTCAAAAACAAGAATGAAGGTTGTAACGAAAATTCACCCAAGAAATCCAGTAGTTCTTACAAGATTAAGCTAAAACGAAGGCCCAGAGCCAAAGTCCAAGTCCAAGTCCGAATTGCTACTTCATCAAAACACTGGGTGATCAATAAGGAAGCCATAAGAACACAACCTTTCGTGAGAATAACCCACAACAACTGATCAAATGGAACAACAGCACCGTCAGACTATCAATAACTTCTTAGAGTACAAACAGTGAGTTTTGATCAACAAAGTGCAAAGACAGTCTGCTCACAAGTGTAAAAAAAAAAGAATAGAAAAAGGACTTACAACACTACAAAAATTCCAAGCTCATAAATTCAGGATTTCACATCAAAAGAGTGAAAACCTGCGTTCACCTCCACAGAGAAACCTGCAATTGTTGAATATAAAGCTTGAACTTTTGGTGTCACAAGGAGGTTCACTGCCACAGAGAAACCTGCAATTGATAACATCAGGCTTGAACAATTGGTATCACAAGGCATGCACAGCCAGTGACACCAAAATAAAACAAGAGTATATGCCTTTAAAAATAATTATCAAATCCTTGATACCCAAGAAATTTGGGACATAATTCTGTAATGCGTAATAAACTTCCAAATATAAATAAAATTGGTGTCCTAAGGCATGCACATCCAGTGACACCAAAATAAAAAGAGTACATGCCTTTACAAAGAATTATCAAATCCTAGACACCCAAGAAATTTGGGACATAAATCTGCAATATGTAGTAGAGTTCCAAATATAAACAAAATAACTAAAAGAGCTGGGAAACCTAAAAGAGGACCAATTAGGTACATTACCTATACAAGGATAAATTCATTTGTAAGCAAGCTGAACTCCTGGTGAGGAAACATATTCACACACACACACACACACACACAGTACGCAATGAAAATATACCAAGAAAACAACACAATACCACGAACATATACCAAGAAAAGAACACAATACCGGCTACTTGGGATTCAGCATGTATACGAATTAGAAAAAGAATGGAAAAAGAAATGATACAAGCTATATTAATACAATATACCTCTTAGAAATGAGAGAATGAACGTCAATCCAACCAAATATCAAAAACAAAACTCATTTCTGAATATGGAATACCCACAGAAAGCAACAGATTAAAACCATGGAGAAATATATATATGGGGGCGCGCTCCAATAGGAACCAATTAAAATAGGAACTATAAGAACCATAGACACAATAACGAAAAAATTTACTGTGTTGGGAGATTCAAAGACACGGTAAAAATATTTTCAGTAATGTGTATTTGAATCTCCCAACACAGTAAATATTTTCGTTATTGTGTCTTTGGTTCCTATAGTTCCTACGATATTTAGGTTCTCATTTGAGCGACTACCTATATATATGTATATATATACATGTTTTCTGCAAATGACCAACAAAAGAACCTGAAATAGGCCAGAATTTATCAAGCATTGCTGTACTTGTCTACTGCAACTAACCTTAGCTATGACATTCACTAGAATCACTACAATGCAGCATAGACAAAAAAAGAGCTGTATGAGCCGATCATGAACAAATAACTCAGCCGGCACAAAGAGATTGAAACAACCCAATTTATTGGTAATTTAACATCAGTACTTGAAGCTGACACTTGATGAAACTTTTGAAACATCATTTTTATTTGTTCTCTATTTCTAAACTGGCTATGGTCATCATTTGATTTGCCTATATAACAACCTATTAACTATGTCACACCAGTTTTCATACAAAAACTTTACATGTTTAGAACCTCTGCGACTAGATCACCTATTAGTAACTCCTCAATTTCCTTACCTATTGCATCGATGTCGTCTCGGGATTCAAACCAGCCCATCTCCCTATCAAGCTTCTTGTCTATTAACTCCAAGTTTGCTTCCTTTTCGTGGATTGCCAGCAACTTTTGCAGCTGACCCTCAACCCCCAAAATCTGCCACATCAAACCAACTCCAATTCTGACTGGCTTAACCCAAGGGCACGAGTCCATGACAGAGCGGTATATATCCAAGAGTGACATATTTATACGATCAAAGAGTAGCTTCCGCTCAGATCTCAGTCCAGTTGTCTCTTCCGAGTACTTCTTCTCAAGACTATCAAATACTGTGGGATTCAAAGGCGACTCTGAAGAATAACAGATCGAGATGAACAAATCAGGGTCAGAGACACTGAAACCAGACTCAACCAGCAAGTCAACGATATATGAAGAATCCCAGCAGTCAGAACCAGCTACTTCTTGCTCGGCATAGGCCATTGCTTCTTCAGCCTCTTTATCAACTGAGATATACATGGGTACCATGTCATTCTCTTGCGATTCAGATCGTAGTTGCTGAAGATGCATTCTGAGATCTGACAAAAGAAGAAAAAGGAAAAACAGAAAAAAGACAATCAAGTAGAATGAACAAAGTTAGAAACCAATCAAACTAGTAGCTTTATGGGTGTAGAAATACAGAGTGCCATTGATACAAGGATTAGAGAATGCGATAGAATGTTGACTAGATAAGTGCCATGAAACTAACAAATTAACAGAATTAACATTCACAATGTAATGATATATTTAGATCCGCCAAAAGGAACATTTGAATAAAACCTCAGAACATCTATAAATTGTTTACGTGAGAGGACGAAAGCACGTTCCTTAAACTAAGTTGTATGCAGGGCATGATACAGATTTAATATACTGAACACAATAGCACTATGGATGGAATAAAAATATCTAAGAGATTATTGCTCAACATCAAAAAGATGACATGGAAACCAAATATAAAGGGGCTTATAAAACTTTTCATGTTTGAAACTCCTAACAGTTGAAAACTTGAACATGTTTTCCATAAATATGCTCAACATTTAAGAAGTTGATCAGTTCCTAAATTTATAAATGATAACTCTAGAAATTATATATTACCTCTAATTTTCAAAGAGGAACTCTTGAGGCGAATGTTCTAATATATGAAGTAGGACTTTGAGTGGAACGGAGGATGTAAAAAGTACTCTCTCCGCTCCACTTGAAGAGCTGAGCTTAGACTAGCTACGGTAATTAAGGAGAGGTAATGGAATGTCTTAAAAGGGAAATGTAACTCTTCAAGTTGGACAACCAAAAAATGAAAGTCTAACTCTTCAAATGTGCCAGAGGAAGTGGTATTTATTAAAGTCTGTCGAGCTAAGTGGGTAAAAAATTCGGTTAAACGACCATGCTCCTTTCAAGATATCATGTCATAGACTGTAGCAAAGCCATAAATGGTAAGCTTTCACCATTCTCTTTATCATAGTAGAATAATAACCAAGCCCTCAATTACTCAAGATAAAACTATTCCTGGATGTTTCTTAATTACATGATGAATACCAAGATAAGTTTTCTATAATTTTGTACTCCAATCATAAGATGATTTGAAAATGCATTGTGATGCAATTTCGGAGACTTGCACTACTAGATAGAAACTAGAAATAATTTATAAGATAAAGAGCTTTGTAGTTACCGTGAAGATCAGCACTGACTCTCTCAAAGCAATCAGAAGAACCAGGAGATGCATCTTCTGTGGAAGTAACTTCCAGGACTGAAACTGGACTATGGTGATCAGCCTCCTTGGAGCTTTCACAAGTATCTAACGCAGGCCCATGGAACTGCGGGGAATTGGAGTCTCCTTCCGGTTTTTTAGTTAAAGGTTCCTATGCCATTAGACAAAATACATTAGAGTACCATTCTTCAGGTGAAAGTGAAGAACTCATCAGTATGATCAAATGGTAATCACTTTTTAAAACACAGACTGAAACAAGAAATATAGGGAAGCATCTCAGAAGCATATAAAACACCAAAACAGTTAATGATAACACATATTGCAAAGGAGGGAAACGAATCTAACAACAAATGTAATTACATAGTAACTTTTCTGTTTGCATGCGGGACATGAATACGAGAATAAACTGACCTAAAAATTTTCAGAACATGCTAACTAGACAAATAATTAGGCAAAACAAATATTAGGCAACAAACCTAATTGCATGACAAGAATAAGTTAGTATAACCACTTCATTTCGAACACTTAACAGTCATGAATTCCTAGTTGTTAAGTGCATGGATAGAGGTAGGTCCAAAACTACCTAAAGTGGCAGCCTTGAAACCATGAAGCTATATGTTGACTTGGGAAAACAAGGCCAGGCATGAAAATTCTTACAAATATGCAATATATCCCTAACTTCCACATAAAAATAACTCTTACAGATACAGGCATCCTCTTTACCTTGTTGGTTCTAGGAGACGGTTGTTTTTGGAAACAATTTAGTTTAGTCTCCTTTGTGCCAGTATATCCTTCATAATTTAAGAAAAATGGTAACCCGCTATGTAGGTAATGCAGTTCAAGCTCCAAAACCAGCTATCTAGTGAACCATCTCACCAAAACTAGAGTTTGACTCATAAGCTCTTCGATAGCTAACAAACCAGTTGTCTTCCTTCATTACTTCACATACTATAAAAAAGAAATTGATAAGCACGTATTTCCATCTGCACCCCCTTCCACTTATGTAAGCATGTCTAATTATTGCTCCTCACCCTTTACATCAACGGTCCTAGTCCTGGACATGTTGGAAAGTGCAAAATCAACACAATTCATCCGTCTCTATCCTATTCATCACAAAAAACAGCCCAAATATCCCAACAAAAGTTTTGGGTCCAAACCCACCCGTAATGTTTCAATTTACAAATAGGACATGTTACCCACGAGAGGCTTATCGGAGAGAGAACAAATTGTTCAATTACTAGATGAGTCGATAACCACTACTACTTAATGTTTTGCTAATCATGTAAATGTTCTAAGCTTTGAGGATTCTATGGTCGGATAACCCGTTAAAGTTATGCTATTAAAAGTTTTTATTAGAAAATGTTATACGTTCCAAACTCGATCTTTAGTACCATAATATCCTGAAGACTTCGAATGCACCCCTTGAGTCCGGCAATAGCCCTTGCTCGTTTAGAACCAAAGTGATTGTTCATTTAGTTGAGGGGAAAATCCATTTAAGAAGAGCAATCGGAGAGTGAGAGTTTATTTTCCTGAAGTAAGTTTACCATGAGTAGAGAAATCGTATGGATCATATGTCAATGCAACTTAGCCTTCACCAAACTCAGTTGGGATCAGCTAAATGAATCTTTTTTCACCATTCATCTACGTCCAATGTGTCATCAAGCAAGCCACACAAATTCATATCATTCTTTAAGATTTTTATCCTTGTTAGTTTTGATCTTCCACTACCTCAAGTATTATTGATAGTGATACTACCACTTACCATTTGGAATTATTCTTATTAGGAAAGATGGAAAAGACTATCATTATGATCTATGTTACATGGCCTCGGCTACGAGGATCCGACACGGGTGCGGACTATCATTATGACCTATGTTA
The DNA here is from genome assembly GCA_028566635.1 of Lobelia cardinalis. Taxonomy (NCBI): domain Eukaryota; kingdom Viridiplantae; phylum Streptophyta; class Magnoliopsida; order Asterales; family Campanulaceae; genus Lobelia; species Lobelia cardinalis. The sequence continues at coordinate 2,610,937 of JAOWAN010000047.1, read as the reverse complement.
CCTTGACTTGGCTACAAGGATCCGACACGGGTGCATAGGTGTAGGATCCTCCGAAATCGTAAAATTTACACCAAATTTAGTGTAATACAGCCACACTCGTACACATACCCACACCCATATCGTGTCATACTTTGGCAAAAGTGAAGGATCGAGGTAACATAGATTATGACACCTTGCAGTTATAAATCCGATGTCATAAAAGTAAATGAGAACTTAGTTAGATAAAATTCGAGGTGTTAGCTATCTAATCAAACTAACATGTTTATTATTTCGGTCTTGTTGGACCAAAAGGAGTTTTGCAAGGCTCCAAAGAGAGAGGGAGGTTTACTCTTAACATAACCGTATGCTTTTCTAAACCTTTACCGAAACTTCTTATGTCCATTTACAAGATTGGGTTCTCCATTTCAATGTGGACGGGGGCGGAACAAGGACAATTTGGTTGGGGGGCGAAGCAGTATGGGGGTTCGGGGCAACACCCCCAATAATATTTTTGGGGTATTAATAGGCTTATTTTATAGAAATTTATACACATATAAAAAATTTTGGGATATTAGCAGGCTTATTTTTCTCGACACGGAGGCTGGTCTAGGGACGGAGAAGTATAATCTATTAAGTAAGAGGGGCCAAATGAAAATTTTTAACAGTAGTACTAGGAAAAAAAATTCCTTCTAGCCCCTTAAATTTCTTGGTGGGGCGACCGTCAGCTTAGCAACATGTTCTCAATCCAAGTTACACTGTTCCAAGTGTAGCTAGCCTAAAACCAATCTTAGACCGGAAGTGCGCTTAGGAGATCACCCCTGCCTTCACTATGTTCCGCCCCTGAATGTGGAGGTATTATGTGAATATGTGAGCTTAAAAACGGCTTTTACTTGATTACACAAGGACCCCGAATATTTGAATGAGACCCCAATTCACCATAATTCCCTAAAGTAAGGAAGATATCTATAAGAAACTACCCAACGACATATTGTTCTTATAAGTGGCTTGTTGAACTCAATTATCGTGTTTATGTTTGTTCTAGTATTAATCAAAATACGGAATCATCTTGATTATGGTAAACCTTGTAACTTACGGGATGTTGGCTACTAAATGCCTCGTGGTAGCGTTCTTTACTTGTGGAAATATCATCAAAAATTAGAATTATGTCTCTCAAGAGTCTTGCCATGTTAGGGGCATGTGTTATTCTTACTCTAAAATGGTTAGGGAAAGAAGTATATATGAAGTTCTTTTTAAAAAGGGCTTCTATTTAACATATAATAGCCTTCAACGTATGTGATCCTCAACGTCCATCAATTACAATGAAACAAGACAACATTGCATCTTATTCCATATATTCCTCTCTTTGGGCTTCATTAATAACTTTGCTTGCATCGTTCAAACTTTTTCGCATGATCTATTAAGCCTTTCTTGCCATATTTAATATGATCTTGCATATTTAATTTGCGATCAGCCCATCATATAGTACCTTTTTCAAAAACCTCTAAATTTAACTTGCATTTATCCTAGTCACTTTCCAACATATGCATGATATGAGTCAACCCATGGAAGTGGATAAATCTAGAATCGAAGGACTCCATGAGTTTGAAATCCACGTGCATGCACCACCACAAGTTTTCTTTTCTGGCACGACACCAATACAGGCATGTTTGATGTAAAAATATTGCACTCAGCATATGAACCGGTTGAACTTTAAATGTTCTAATGATCAAGTTGCGGTTGCTAACCATGTTTTCTAAAGTCCATAGATTTCGGTTCTAGGGAATTATGGGCCAACAGGCCTAATTTAGAAAGTATATTCACAACCTTACACCATATCCAAGTAATATTCATTTGGCACCCATTTCACCCCATACTCCGATGCGAAGACAAGTGCATACCTCTAGAAATTTTGGACTTTATTTTAGCATTATTTTTTCTATTGCTATTGTCATTTCAATTGTAATCAACCCTCAATGTAAGAAGGTTGATGCATTCATTATCAACGTACATCCAATCATCACCAATTAAGCATATTGACCTCTCTCTTCAACACTTCCTAACAAGGTGGATCCTAACAAAGATATATTTGAAACGTTACACATCAATAAAGTCAAATATACAAGGCAAGATTTACAAGCTTAGATAAAGTAAGAATATAGTTCTCGGAACACTTGCAAAATTCGATGTATAATGAAAAAATTCTAATTTATGAACCAATTAGATACTCTCCAGTTTCCAAATGAGCGAAATAGGATACTAATGCTCCATCAAATGCTTCAAGGACTCTGGTACGTGTTGACCTTAGTTATATGTTTACGAGTCAACTTCGCATAAGCACTTAAATTAAGGACATGCACTTCCAAACAAGGAAAGGTTGGAAAAGTTTGGATGACTTTCCTCCATTATGTTTCCTCCAAAAGATGAGGAGAAAAAGGAAAAGAAGTTTTTTAAGTTCAACATTTACAAAATTATGTCTTTCCTCTCAAACTCGAGAATGTAGGTAGGAAAGACGGAGGAAGTAAGCTATATTAATTGGTAGGAAATACGAAGGAAATAAAGTATATTAATAGGTAGGAAAGACAAAGGAAATAAGCTATATCAATAGATAGGAAAGACGAAGGAAATTAGCTATATTGCCTCTTAAACTTGGGAGTACGCATTGAACAAATTGAATCTCTTCTCTTCCTTTCCTTTCCATGCCTTTCCCTTTCTTTCCTCTGATTGAAAACTCGGGAGCAGACCCGAAGCCAATATTCTCCCACTTATGAGTGTTAATGTCATTAATGATGGGCATTCTACTCACGAGAGCTCCTCAACAACGTTGTATGTTATTACCAACTTGGTGGATAGTTTCCCTCTCATTAATGGTAGTTGGGTTGCAATAATGTTTATCATCCAATAGATATTCACTTAATGGCCAACTAGTCATCGATGGTCATCTATGAAACTTGTGACATTAAACCTACTTGTGCTAAAAGCACAAACAACTAATAAGTACTAACATGTAACCCATGTCAAAAAGCATTCACAAGACACCAAGTACTCGGACTTCCGAAAAACAAGGATCATTTCACAAGTTTTATCTGGGCCATGTTAGAACTAAAATTGCGTATGCGTAAACTTTGGAAAATATTTAGTGAATATATGGATGAGATCAAATAGATTATGCATTACGCAGTTAAAGTTGTTAGGCAGCTGGTTAGTGTCGCTTATATGCTAAATTACATATTGAATGTAATCGACAACACGACAATTTGAAAGATCAATTGATAATAATTGATCCATGATGTTGTTGAAAAATCTAAAGTCTACATCCTGAATATAAACCAAACATGAGTTGAGGTATTGATCTATCACCTTTAACATCTCATGGAAATCTAAACATTTCGTCTACTTGCATATGTGCTATCCTCTCATGGAGAATATATCGCCACAAATAAAACAAAAGGAGAAACAAAATCCTGATGTTGTACGGCTAAAGGATTTTATGTTCTTGAAGCTTCCGACAAGGAACACTAACTGGTGCCATTACTTCATCGACGAGCTTCCAAGTGTGAGCTTCCAAGTGTCTTCAAGTGCATAATGCTTCTGCGACTTCCATGAGGGCTACATCTAGTGTGATGAACCCTAACAAGCTGTAAAATTTGGGTAAATTGCAAAAAATCCTCCGCTAATTGGTCCGTAAATAACCACAAGTCGTAGTGGTTTCTTTAGGGGTAGCGGTTACAACTATCGGTTCTTCTGAAAGGTTTAAACAAATTCTTATGCGAGATAATTGCTTCCTTCGCCCATCATTTATGTCTTAACTTTTCCCCTTTTATTTACTTCTTCATAGATTTTCACATCAAATCAGATACAAATCAAGATCTTTCTGTCACAAACATCATCCTCCACCCAAGTCCTTCACCGTCACAAGACTACTACCACAAACATCATCCTCCATCCAAGTCCTTCACAGTCACAAGGCTACTAACCACTGTTCACTATGGAACTTGATGTCCAACCCCTTTTCCAAAAAAAAACCTTAACCAAATAGGTCTTACTCCATGACCAATAACTTTTTCCATAAAACTTCTTCAGCAATCATCTTCATATAAAGTAGATTAAACATCGCTTGAGTGACATCAAAAGTTTGAGTACTATGTCTTTGTGAACAACCGAATGAGCTGAAACCTTTTTTAAACCCATGACATTATGTGAAGTACCATTTTAGTCTTTCCATCTTTCCAAAGTGCACTACTCCTTGAAGAAAAAACTAGATTGCCATAGTGATATTCCAGAATCACAACATAGGTTTGAAATAGTGCAAATCGAGAAGTAAATGTAATCAATTAGGTATGAATCAAAGTGATCTCATGCAAGGATAGAGCAAGACAAATGGAATGATTTTTCTCAAAGATTGAAAAATTACTTAGATAAAGAACGAAGGGAGTTAGTGTACCCTTCTTTAGAGAAGGACTACTTCCCGCAAATGAGACCATTTAGAGCTGTAGGCGGAGGGCCAGACGAGTTTCCTCTGTGACTTTCTCATCAAAGGAATTGTTGGGATCGGACGTTCTCCTATGTTGTTCCTGAGAGACCCAAGGTGACCTACCAAATTGCTAACCACCAATCTGCTGGCCCAAAGGGAATTGCTATAACCGGAGTATCTGTTCGCTAAGAAAGGTCCTTTCTATCTGGAAACATGCAAGGATAGAGCAAGACAAATGGAATGATTGTTCTCTCTCTCTCTCTCTCTCTCTCTCTCTCTATATATATATATATATATATCTGCCCTCCGAGGTTGTGCACCTTCAATTTGCTTACTCCCATAAATTTTCTTTCTTCCAAATACTATAGAAAGGCAATGTTATTGCAAACCAGGAAAGGCAATGCCATCCCTGGTTGAAGGGGGAGGGTCTTACTCTAAGTTTCAAGTTTCGACTAAATAATCTTCAAAACAGCTAGTATAAACCAAAGATGTACTTAGCATGGTTGTGCACATGATACAGTCAATATTAAAGTGATCTTACTTGCAACATCTTCGCCACTGCAACGGAAAAACGGAGTTTCTCAAATATCATGTATCTTGTGATAACTCCCCCTATTCTCAGCAAATCGACTATTCTACTTTGGGACGTTTGAAAGAATCCGCGTTCGAAACTTATACTATAAATATTTGATTTATTTCTCAACCTTTTTCTATCTTGTTCAAGATATGTTAGTTTCTTCTCGAATTGTAGGGGGGAAAATAACTTTACTACAAATCGCAAGGAATATAAAGTAGTAAAAAAACAAAATATAAGTTTTTGACTTTCAGACTGGACTATTTGCCCCAAAGGCCTGAACAGAGAGAGTATATCTGAATCAAGAATGGTAAGTTCAGGTATTTTATCTCTACCGTTAGTCAAGTAATAAAATCTAGGCTTGCAATTAATCCAGAATATTTGATTCACCAAAGAAAATATTATAGGAGAATAGTCAAAATGGGAATATTGTGCCAATTCAGCTCACGGGACATACACATTAAACAAGACCATGGTTATTACCATTACATCATTTTATTGTACAGAATCTTATTAAAAGGCTGTTTAGAAAGGAAAATAATCAAACCTGTGAACTGGAAGCTTCTTGGTCCAGAGCAGAGGAGTCCCCATCTCCTAGTGCACATGTTGATAGAAGTGGAAGAAACTCATTGGATGACTCAGATGACATGGTTATCTCAGTCTTAACCATTGCATCAACCATGGAAGTTGCGCTGGTGATATCTTCTGGAGCCTGAGAAAGCAACGGTTGGTCTTCGTCAGGATCCTCATAGTCAAAGTTGAGCTCAATCAGTTTCCGGCTGGAAATGAGTTTTGGAACAGTGTCGGTAGATGTTTTAGTAAAGGCACATCTATTTTTGGGGGGATGAAGTTTCTTATTGTTGGATCTTAAGCTTTTAGATGGTAAATGTTCTCTCTCACTAAGGTGTCCTTTCACTGCCTTACTTCTACTTCTACTGATGGGCCCCCCATGTATCAGCAACTTTTCATCAGCAAGAACTTCAAGATGTTCACTTGATTTATGCCTTCGGCTGCCAAAAGACGGAGGAACGGATCCTGATCTACTTCTACTTCTGAGATATCCATCTTTCCAGCCATCCCTGCTGCTAATACCCATAGGTGTATTCCACTCTGAAGGCCTAACAAAACCATCAGGAATTCCATCCAAATCTTTCTCCCCATTCAAATTCTCTGATCTCATTTGTATATCAGGAGTCGAGAGCATATCACGCAGTGTGCTACCCTTACCAACTCCTCCCATATGTCTGTAGCTGTTAGTCATTCTCCACCTGTCTGACAACCTCTTTTTCGCCTCCCAGTTCAACGAAGATTCGACTTCCTCAGATGATACTGAGATCTTATGCCGGTCATGACAATCAAAGGAATTTCTGGAAGTCAACGTTATGACCTTCTCAGTCTCAGAATCACTTTCAGACATGTTATACGATGTCCCATCTCCAGCATATCCTCTAGAATTTGCTTCATTGATGTGCAAACCGCCAAATCGACCAAAGCTATCACTCATTTGCCTAGTGATATCCTTTGCAGTTTCCCGTGCTTCTCTATACTTACGCCGTGAATACCCAGTTTCATCAAGCACTCCTTTCTCAATCCAAGAACCTGCCTCCCTAATATTGATGGCCAAGTCCTGGTTTCTATATTTATCAGGGAAAGAAGCATATTTAGTAGCATCGTCTGTTTGTCCAAGGCTTGGCTTTAAAACAACAATTCTTCTTGGACGAGTATCAGTCTCTTCCTTTGCCTCTGACCGGATTCTAGATGACCCAAAAGAGTTATGAGACCCATAGCCAAAGGAGTATTCTAACAGTTCATCATCATGTCTTCTACATGAGCCCATACCAGAGTTCCTAGAGGTTTGTCTCTCTGTGTTCCAGCCTTTCGCTTTCGCTTCACATTTAACATAATTTGTCGGCTTCAACAATGCCATATGACTACACCGGGAACTGGAAGTGAGAGATCGCGGATCATGCATGTGCTTTACGAACGAAGAATCTGATCGCTGAAGAGATTTCTGCAGTAACTCTGGATCAGAATCCCTCCTCAAATTTTGGTGGTGGATTTCAGCCGATTCCCGACGTAGTTCTTCACATCTTCTATTAATGAAGGCCAGTTCTCGCTTCGAAATCTTTGCCTTTGCATTCTGTTTGGATGATTTATGCTGATCTGAAACATGTGATGCTTCTGGATCTTCAAACACATCCTTGCATTCATACTTGCCCACAGAATTATTCCTACTTGATTCACCGCGGCATTGCTTTGCATTCTCTTCGACTCCTAAAGATGCAGTCTTCTTTGCATACTTAACCAAGAACCTTCGTTGTTGTCGATGAGCGGGCCTTGGAGATGGCTGCCCATCTAGACCCATCAATCTGGCAATAACGCTTGGAGATTTTTTCTTGGCTGTAGTTTCTTTTGACATTTCTTCTGCTAATAACTTCTTCATTGGATTTCCAGCTTCTTTAGAAGATGTCTGTCCAACATCAAAGATGACCTACAATCACCCAATTAATAGTCAAAAATGTATCATCTAATCAATGGAGAAAATGTAACAAACTCTACTTAGCATGTCGCAGCATTGTGTCTAGTTGCACACTCAATAGTCAATATCCCGCAAAAGATGACGGCATACATGTCGTGGATAGTGAAAGTAAAGGTATCAACTACAAAATGACTAAATTCACCCGGCTCCTACCATTCCCAGGTTCTATAAAAGGTATACTGTCTGCAATCTTACCCCTGGCCTAGTGAGGAAAGAAATTATAGTACAACACACACACGGAAAATTAACGCACCAAATCCTCTTCAGTGGTGCCATGACCGCGTGTATCAGATTCAGATGCTAATTTTGGAACAGTTCTCTGTTTTTGAGCCTGCTGATTTCCTGGAAAAGATATGAGTCCCAATGTCAATATTAGTATGATGATTTATGCATGCATGTATGTATTAGATTCAGATGCTAATTTTGGAACAGTTCTATGCTAATTTTGGAACAGTTCTATGAGATGCACTGTGCAATAAAATGCTGACAAGAAAGCTTATTTAAGATATGGGAATGAAGCTATATGAAGGATGCAAGAACCGAAAACTTGAAAGAAAAAGAAAAAGAAAACATAAATTATTTAAACACGAATCAACAACTCTGAGTGTAAAAGAACCACTCAAGAATTAAGAAGCACAAGCTATCATCAACCTGTCTAGAAAACTTATGAGATATTAAGAACATCAAAAGGGCACCTTTTACAGCACCAAGCACTCAATAATATCTCATCATCCCCAAAATTTAACAAAGAGATGACAAAAAATCATGATGTTACCAGTCCTCCACAAAAAACAGAAGATTAACTTGATAGATTTCAGGTTTCCCCCTTCACACACTGACACACTAAGGAGTTGTCTCTTAACTTAGACTACACTTGCTTGAATCCATGAGATCCGCTTTCCAAAATATAACTGAGATTTAAATTTTAAAAAAAGAAAAAGAGAGAAGAAGAAGAAGAAGAAAGAGTATGAATCATTAACTGACTTGGAAGCGTAGGGATTTAAGAGGGGAAAAAATCTCTTAAAACATAAGTGTGTTCTTATGGGTGTTTTTCACCCTGATCTTTTGGTTTTTGATTTTTCTCCCTCATTAGTCCCATAGTTTTTCTATCTCTCTTACTTTCTCCTTTAATCATTACAAAAACGCAAAAACCAAATCAAAAAATTACCCATCTAAATTATTAGAAAAAAGTAAAACGTCAAAATAATTAAAAATTTTAAACCTCCACCACAATCAAAGCTACGAAGCCATCACCATGAATAGCAAAACCATTAAAGACTAGGTAGTAGAAAATAAAGTAGGCTGATAATGTAATATTGCACTGATTAGATTAGATTAGATTTTTTTTTAAGAACATATTCTTGATTCACTTTCTTTTCGAATCCCAATTTTAACTTTCAGTCCTCAAAATAAGAAAAATACAAAAACAGTACCGGTACAAGTAAAAACAACTCAACCTCAATGAATGTCCAAGTTCCAAAACCATTACCAAATAAAAACAAAATCCAGAGGTGTGTAAAATTTTGGTTGCTGTGAAGATCCCATAAATTGTAGGAAACGTTTTTCATTGTTCTAAAACTAGATACCTCTCCTCATACAAAGTAAAAATAAATAAATATATAAAACAAAGATACACAGCAGGTCCACAAAATAAAGGTACTAATGAAATAAATAAATAAATAATCCATTCTATCACTTTACTTTATCAGCCTAACACAGGTTAATTCATAAACAGCTGTGTCTGTGTGTGTCAAGTGCGAGTGCTTGCAAACACTCATTTCCTTGATTTAGAGCAGAAGAGTAAATACAAAGAAATAGAAAATTAAGAATGCAGTCCAATTATTTTCGCTTCAGAGTCTTCTTAACTAATAAACAGATATTCACATCAATCTACATGTGTGTCTCTCCATGTACAGACTCATTTCAAACAATAACTTTACTTGGCTAAAATTAACCCAGAAATAACAGGAAAAATCAAAAATTAAATCTCATTAACAAAAATATATATATCCACAAAGGGTGTCCATGTGTGTCTAACTGCTCACAAAGAGATTTAAACATAAATCAAGCCAAAAAAAAATGCAATCAAATTTCTCCACAAAATTCAAACTTATCCTATTAATCATGAATGTGTAAACATGTGTGTATCTGTATGGAAGAGAGAGCGATAAATTCCTGAACAATTGAGAGTTAAGTGTGCGAGCAGCAGCTGCTCGCAAACGATTATTTAGCTTAATTGGAACATGCAAATTAACCAAAAACAAACAAAATTACAAATAAAAAACAGTCAGATTTTCAGCTATTCAACACAAATTTTCTCGCTTAGCCGAAACAGATTCATACATGAATGTACGAGGAGCATTAAGAGGAAAATATACCTTGATTACGCTTCCTAAATTGCGCAAGCCTAAACATTGTTCTCTTCCACTAAATTCAAACACAAAACAATTAATCAACAATAACCGCAAAACAGGAGGAAAAATAATAAAATCACAGAGCACCAAAACTATTTGAAACAAAAACAAAAAAAGACGACGCACCTGAAAAGCTAAAATTCACAAAAAGCAGAATCCAACGAAAACTCCTTCTAGCAAAATTTCCAGCTCAATCCAAACGCCTTCAGCCAAAATTCAGAAATTAGAGAAAATAATCAGTGTGTGTAATTGTGAGATTGTGTTTGTTAGAGAATGAGAGAGAGAGAGAGAGAGAGAGAGAGAGAGAGAGAGAGAGAGAGCGGACATTACAGGAGGAACAGTGCGTTTCGCGTTTTGCTCCTCCTTTCCTTGTTACTTTCTAGAGAGAGAAAGTAAGAGCAGAGAACAGAACTGACTGAGAAACTGACTATGCTGCTGGGGAGGTGTGTTGTGTGTGTTTTGAACTTTCAAAAAAAAGAAACACGCACAGTGACAAACACGAGAGAGAGAGAGAGAGAGAGAGAGAGGGCGGGGCGTTAAGTGGGTTTGGTTTTGGGAGCTAGTGGTGACGCGAGAGGGGCGCCACGTAGTGGTCATGCGAGGGGAAGATGGCTGAACCGTTTGGTGAAAGTTTTGGTTTTGGGCGTTAATTAGCTACCGGGATTTAAAAACCAAGACTACTTACCTGAGCTGTTTTGTCTTAGTGGGGGTAAAACCAGGATTATTAATAAATGAATTTCTCTTTTTGGGCCTTTTTTATGAAGCCCCCCTCACCCATTAACTACTACTACTATTTTCACCTCCCAAATTAAATGCTCCATTTGTTTTTATGGCTTTTGCTAAAGTGTGCCCCGGAGCACTTATGAAGGAACATTTTAGTTTTTTTTTTTATTGATTAAATCTTTCAAAAAAATTAAAACATTTATGCTTAAATGATAGTAATTGGAATATATGAATTATATATTTAAATAACCTTTAATTTGCAAGTTATGTTATTCTTGCAAGTTACGATTTTTTATTTTTATTTTTTTATGAATCTTATCATTTTCTATTTATCTCTTACTTTTCAATTTTAATCATTACAAAGTATTATCAAAAATTAATTTTCTGAGTCTAAATTATTTACGGTAAATATATTAATTAAGTGCTCTTAGGCACTTGTTAAGACAGCCCCATATTTTATTTTATAAACTAAGAAGTCGTTTGTTAGAGGTCATTAATATCGGATAGTATTATTAGCAATTTTGATGTGGTATTTAGTAGTCATTTGTAACAATTATTAATTAATATGGATAAGACCGAATAAGGCTCTAATACCCCTAATCACATATCCCTTGATAAATAATGAGACCACTATTAGTGATGTCACTAATAATACCTCCCCTATCCAAGTATTAATAATAAAAGTAAATAGGAGTATTAGAACCTAATCTGGTTATACCCTTATTAATTAATAATTGTAACAAATGGCTATCAAACATTCATCAAAATTATTAATAATATTATTTCATATTAATGACCTCTACCAAACGATCCCTAAGTGAATTCTACTAAAATCACTACTACCTAAGCTGTTTTGTCTTAGTGGGGCAACTACATATATATATATATCTAGGGATGATAATTTTTAAAATTCGATTTAAATTCGAGGATATTTCATTCTAAAAAATTATTTTTTTATTATTTTTTTAGAATTTGATGAAATTCGGGGGAGTGTTTGGATTTAGAGTTCGCTATATCCCTAACCCGCCCGAATAGTGTTATGCATAAATTTTTTTAATATGTATGTAATATAAATTGAAAAGGAATAATTTTTTTTTTTTGAATTTAAAGGGCTTAAATTGAGTTAGAAGTATAAATTTGAACTTTTAAAATTTTATTTTTTAGTTCAAAATTTTAAATGTGAGCAAGGGAGCTCGAATTTTTGAAAAGGACGGGACGGAACGGGTTCAATTTTAGAGATATTCGTCCGTTGTCTTTCCTACATATATGAACACACGCATACGTGTTCATGAACATGAAATATAAAAAAAAAATAAAACATGAGGAAAATGAAAAAAATCAATGTTTTATATTGTGTCAGTACTCTAATATTTGAGAATTTGACATTAGTTTGAGTGTTAAATCAATAATACATTTTATTATATAGATATTTATTCCAAGAAAAAAAAAAGGGTGAGTATTTTGATCATGATTAATTTATTGTGGTTGGGGTACTTTAAACAATTACAAGTATTATTAGCAAAAGTTATTTATGATAAAATTTTTGTATCAATATATCTTCCTCAAGGCAAAATTAATGTGAGTTGGTATAAACGTATAGCCTTTAAGATGTCATCCATAAAGTAGTAGTATATACATAGTCGGAAGTTCATTTTAATCAAAGCATCATTCATTGGACAAACTTGAACTTTTCGGGATTGATATTTTTATGCATTATGTTATTTATTTCAGTTCTCCCATTCAATGCAACCTTTCTAATTAAAAATATTATTATATATTTTGAAATAGAAAAGTGAACATAAATTAATGATGGTACAATATCTACGCACAAGTCTGATCTAGAATCTATTTCAATTGCAAAAAGAAGAAGAAAAATACTTATTTACGATATCATCCAAGCGTAATTAATCACTTGATTAAGAATCTATTTAATTTTAATTGTGGAGCATAATTAATTATGCCTATATATGCTACATTTATTGACGACCAATAATCTCAAGATTAAAATTAATGCGATGGTAAGTGTGGATCAGTTAACGAACTGTAACGGATCGAATTTTCGAACTCGAATAGAAACGTACCATTAAAAAATCGATTCATATCCTAAAATATATATATATTTTTTCATCCTTTTGGAATGAGGGCGAAAAGTAGGTGATTCTAAAAATGCAATAAAATCAAAGACATGTCTATAAATGTATAGGCTTGAAATTAATTAAAGGAAAATGACTTCTCTCGTATAGTCATAATTAGGAGTGATTAGATATCAGCCTGTAATTAAAGGAAAATGACTTCTCATATAGTAACATCACCTTCTTATTTCTTATCATATAGCTAGTCACTAGTCAGTCAGTCAGTCTACTACTACGAACCCATCGGGACCATATGCTTATAATCTCCTTATCTACTTCTCATGTAGTCTCACATATGTTTGGATAATTTAATTTTGTCACGGTCCATTATATAGTGTAGACAGTGAGGTTATATAAACTTTTATTCATACTACTTCATTAATTTTTTAAATAATGAGAAAAATTATAATACTATTAGAATATCCATAGTTTGGGTGTAAAGCATAAAATAATACATTATTCATTAAAAATTACTAATTTATACATTAATTATAACATATAAGTATTTAATTAATAATAAATTAAGTTAATTAAATTGAGCCTTTCAAATTATATTCATTTTGAGATGAAGCGAGCATCGGTGGTTTTCGGGAGTCATTTTTAATTTTAATTTTTTTTCTTTAATTGATCCCACAAATTTTTATTTATTTTTTACTTTAATTATTATTAAAAATAAAATAAAAGCCAAAAATCATTCTGATTCAAATGCAACCATAATTGTGCGCCTTTTGGGTAACAAAACAATAACAAATGTTAAAAGAAAAAGGGAGGAGTAAAGAAAGAATAGTAGTACTAGAAGAAGAAACCCAAAACTATACTACTAATGGCGAACAAGAGCAGACCACCAAAGATTTTGTCCGTACTTGCCCATTTATAAAGGTAACGTATGGGCTAAAAATATAATCTTTTGGGGGGTTTTGTTTGTGAGAGAGAGAGAGAGAGAGAGAGAGAGAGAGAGAGAGAGAGAGAGAGAGAGAGAGAGAGAGGCATCGGAGACCAAAATTCGCGAGAAGTTTGCGAAAATGACAGGAAACCCAACAACAGAAAGCAGCAGAATCGTAAAGGCCAAGGGATGGATCATCATCGACTACTTTGCTCATGCAAAATCTTTGGTCAGGGTGGTGTGAGTGTGAGTGTGAGTGGGAGTGGGAGTTACGTCTTATTAGGTTAGGCCTTTTTTTTTTTTTTTGTATCGATTCGCTCCATACATACCTGACAAAATTGAAGTAACTTCTTTTGTCTTGTTTCCCCCTATTTCGCTGTTTTCCCCTAATTCTCCCCCTGCATGTTTCAAATAAAAAAATATGAGTTTGAAATTTTCTTTTGCATTTAATATCTCATTTCTATTTTATTACCTTTAAAAAATAACATATATGCTGAAATTTAGAATTTCAAATTTTTAAACCATTTTTTAAACGGTTGAGATGTAATTTTAAAAAAATAAAATTAAAAATAAATCACCAAATAAAACAAAAGATCCAAACTCAAAAAATATTCGTTTCGTTATTAAATGAGTGTCTAATTTTTTACCATAAAAATCAAAATGAAACTACATTTTTGAAGATTATTTTATCACTTACGTGGTAAGTCTACTATTTTAATACACAATTATTAAATTTCATTTTTATTATTCAATGTATTTTAGTGCTTACTTTAATATTATAATTGTACTAGCTATAAATAAATATATATACGTAGATTTCATTACGATTACTTATAAATATATATAGGGATTTATTTCGCTACAAATTATTTTTCGTACAAATCGTGAGAACTAGTTGTATCTTAGTATATTTTTGTTGTATATTAACTATATGTCTGTATTTTGTAAAATAAAGATCAACAAAAGAATTTTTTTAAGAAAATCAACTAAGATACAACAAAAATATATTATAATACAACATGTTCGTAACTATACAACAAAAGAACTAAGATACGATATATTAACGAAGATACATCAAAAATACAATAAAGATACAACAAAATTAACAAAAATACAAAAAAATATACTAAAATACAACATGTTCGTACATTTATACGATATTTATGGTATATAACTGATCACTCTCCTATATATATATATATATATATATATATATTACTCTAATTTTGTCAAATGATATGCTACTACGTTTGGATGGAATCATTATAACTATTATTTTTATCTTCATTTTAGTGTCATTGTCAATTTTTGGCTTTGATTTTTTTTTTAATGGTTCTTTTCGTTTATAAATATGATGGCTGTGAAAGGGGCGTGTGGGAATCTATGTGAAGTTTACGATTTGTTTGCATTATTAGTAGACTTAACAATTGAGGATGATTTTTATATGTAATCGTGCTTAAATGACCAAACTTAATTCTAAATTAATTACCTTGAGTTAAATTATATCATTAAATTTGAACGAAAATATTTCAATGATTCAATTCTACTTGAATGAATAAAATGAATCATTTTGAGAGAGAGAGAGAGAGAGAGAGAGAGAGAGAGAGAGAGAGAGAAACTCTCTCTATGGACTATGAATAAAATAACTATGGTGCAAATTACATGAGATACACATGCAATCATATTATATATGAATTATATACATATATAAAGAGAGATGTTCCGTTACAAATTATTTTTTTTATATAAAATTGTGCGAATTAATTATATTTTTATATATTTTTGTTATATGTGAATTAATTATATATATATGTACGTATTGAGAAAATATTAAATTGACTAAACAATTAACGAAATATCCTTTGAATATACTAGATAGCGAAAGCTCGTTTGGATGAAAATGAGATGCCAACAGGACCATATGGAGCATTTAATTGTAAAAGAGTTGATTTGGAGATTATTTGCATGCTTTCACAATTTTCATAATTTTGTAATTAAAGATAAGGAAGGAACGGTGTCGCATTTATCTCAGACCATGTATTAGAATTTAGATGATGATATAATTTGCCAGAATAAGACAGTTTATTTGTATACATGAGAAATAAAAAAATAAAAAATTACTATCTATATGTCAGATATTGAGTTACTTACTTTTATCTATTTATATGTATTTTCGGAGATATATCATTTATATATAATTAAAAAAAATTATCTCTACCTCACTCATACGTATTGTAACACTACTATAAGCACGTAGAAGTAGACTAACTCGGTAAGAGGAGGTTCCACCTTAATCTGAAATCTCATATTGGAGGATTAGAAATACAAATATCTTAAGATTTTGATAAATTTATAATTTTTGTGATCCTACTCAATTCAAATTTGAAGTAGTTGATGCATAGCAAATGAGTCCGAATCTTCTATCTCAGATTGTGTTTTATTTCCTATTTTTTCTTTTTAAAACTCAATCTTAATTCATAAATTTTAAATTTTAAATAATTAGTACATGTATCCTCTTTAAAATTGTGTGATATGAGATGAGATACCATTTTAAACAGAAAATCTGAATTTTTAGTAAAGTAATGAAAAACCAAAAGTGATCAAGACAGGCATGTTCTTTTGCTAGGATTTTGGGTTTGTTTTTTGACTTTTAAATATTTCCTTCGTTTCGTTTTAATTATTTTGAAAGCGATATAAAGCTTTCACAACATGTCAGTATTAAAAATAATTAAATCAAAATGAAGGGAGATTTTTTTTTTTCAATTAATTTCATTTTTTTTAATTTCATTATTACAAAAGATTCAAACACCAAATCATAAATCATGCATGTAACCGCTACTTTTTTTACCAACCAGCAGTTGATGCAGTGGTGCCAGGAGCTGCACTTGGAAGGGAGGACTACGGTTCGATCCCTCGCAACTACGTTTGGAGAGGTTTAAAACCTTAACCCTGGGATCCGTCTCGAACAGGATTAGTCGGCCAGTGACCGGACACCTGGACTTAAACAAAAAACAAAAAAAAAAAAAAAAAAAAAAAAAAAAAAAAAAAAAAAAAAAAAAAACCCGCTACTTTTTGTAAAGACTCCAAAGGAGGGACGTGTAGTGTTGTAATCCGACAAAAAAACTCTCATGCAAATAGTGTGTCAGCAAAGTAGAATAGTGAACTTTTACTCCGACTAGTAACGCAATTGTCTTCTACTTACCAAATTCCTAACCGCCGTTGTTCTTTTCTCATCCACATATTTCCAAACCACCTTCACTCACACACATACACAACCACACACACGCCAAGGCACACCGTTGATCAGACCTTTCTTTCAGTCACGACGTTAATAGCTGCCGGCAGAGATGGAGGCAGGGAGAGCGCCCCCCCCCCTCTCACCCCATTTTTTCCGTCGCTCATTTTAAAATTTTCTCTTCTTTTCGAGTAAATAAATCCAAACTCGTTTTCTTATTTTAAAATAATTTTATCAAAATGATTTTATTTTTTTAATTTTAAATTATTGTATAAATTACTAAAAATATAAAATCGATTAATCGTCCCCTAACACACTTGTTGAAGCATTGTGATTCTTTCACTCGCTTTTCGGACTTTTGATTTCCTAAGCTTAGTAGACATGACACCGTATCTGTTTTGGGCTTTATTTTGTTACTACTCTCTTCGTCTCAAAATTAATTAGAAGCGTATCTAAATTGTTCTCCATCAAATACAATGAACTTAATACTTACTTCTTTCATTTCAAAATATATCAACTTGTAGAATTCAACAATGTGCTATAGAATTGAATCAAAATTTTAAGGGAACTTAAGAGGTGGCTAAGTGGTAGAGTTGAACTTTACAATATGTAAGGTTTTAGGTTTGATCCCTTTCTATGCCCCATTAGAGCCAAAAAAATTTTTAAAAAAAATCCAAATAATTTTTCTATTTTTAAACGTGGATCTAAAGATTTGATTGGTTTGTTTAGATTATATGTGATGAAATAAAAATAGAACTTATGTAAGGAAACTTTGATTGTTTTTTTATTCATCAAAATTTAGCGCTCATTTTTCTCTAAATATACATAAATACTAAAAATTATGTACATAATATAGATATATAATGTACATAAGTTATATCATTATTATCTTCATAATTATCATGTGCACTTCATATTTATATTATGTACATTATTTATAATTTTATATATATTTAGAAAAAAAAAATTGAGCACTGCTAGTATCAAGTGCTTAAGTGCTCGATATAATTTTCAATTAAAATCTCAGCAATATTAAGTTCCTTGATCTAATTACGAGATTAATATATTTTTCCTTAATTTCTTCGCCAATTTTTTACGTAACCTTTACCTTTTCCATCGTTTAGTTAGAGCATAAAATGAAATTCTCTTTCCCTTCTTTTTCTCATTGCTTCCTCCTTATTGGAAAGTAACATTTGGCTGATTCTTCCTTCTTGATCTATACCATAGGCAGTAGGGGTGATCATGATTCGGTTTTGGTCACTTTTGATCAAAATCGCAACCAAATCAATAGTTCTATTTTATCATTTTTCAAAATTGAAACCAACTCAAAAATATAAAAAATTGATTCTTCGATTTTACATTGTTTGATTCGATTTTCATATACTTTCGGTTTTCAAACAAAATTTATGTAATTCTTAAATTTTAATAGGTGATAGAATAAATTCATAGAGTAGAGATTTTTAATCATAAAAAAGGCAAATTTTATGATTGAATTTACAAAATTTAAGTGAACATAATTCTCTATTATGGAAGTTGAATGAGAAAAAATCGAA
>JAOWAN010000047.1:2580018-2592334 GCA_028566635.1 Lobelia cardinalis | reverse complement strand
GAACGTCCTTGTCCGCCAACAGGTAATCAAAGATTCATTAAGCACAAATTCTTATTGTGATTATCTTAGTTTAATAGTCTTTCGACTCATTAATCCTAAAATTGTATTTTTTAGGCCTCAACAGGAATTTCCTTGGTCCGGATAAATCCCTATTTAGTGATCAATCCAATAGGTGATCAATCTAATGGAAGCATTAAGAACGGGAAAATACAAATAAATCATGCAACAAATACTACAATATTCGGCTCCATCTCTTCTCGAAAAATGGGTTTATTTCATCATAGACAATGAATATCACTCCTTAAATTAATCAAAAACATAATCATAAGATTGAAAGAATTAAAGCACTTACATCAATCTCTAAAAAATTTAATTGGCGAGAAAATCTGACACCAAGTGGTGAACAGAGAATTCAACACACTAAAACTCATGGCCTAAAGCCTTATTTATAGTATAAAATAAATTCTAAACCTAATTCTAAAAGAAAAAAAAATATAGAAAAAATATAATAGAGTTGGTAACTAATTAATTGTAGGAGTCCTTAATAAATCTAGAGAATAAATTTGGCCAAAACCGAATTTGTGTAGGAGAGTAAAACCGGATCTGATTTGGTGAATATTTTCCGCAGGAAAATTTATGGAGAAACATACTGGAAGTTGGCTGCACTTGGAGTCTTCTTTGCCACATGTCAATGGCTGATTAGCTCATGTAAATAGTGGAGTACAAGTGGCCACTTGTGGTTGGAAGAAGCTATGTGAGTGAGGAGACAAGAGTGGGGACAAGAAGACACTTGGCACGCCCTTAGTGGCTGAAAAGTGCGTGGGACGGCTGGCTATCTGCTCTGTTTCCCAGCAGCCCTTCATTATTCTTTCCGTTTTAGCCCCTCCTTGCGTTAAAGTTCTGATGTCCGTTAGTCCGTTGATTAACAAGTCATTCATAAGTTGCTTGGATGACTAACGGCCCTTCACGACTTTTGTTCCAGATCTCATGATGACTCCAAATATGTAATTTGAGCTCGAAATAATGCTTAAATAATCACTTTAAGCTCCAAAGCCCTCAAGATTGCCTAAAAACATAAAATCACATAAAACCAACGCATTATCTCGGAATAAATATATAAAATACACATAATTAAAGGCTAAAATATATGCATAATAAAGAGCTATCAACAGCTAGTTAATATCGACATCATTAATAGCCGATCGACTGTGATGCTTGACAGCCAAGATCGACATCATTAATAGTCGACTGATTATGCTGCTCGACGGGTTTGGATAATGAGTATATCAAGCCCATGTTCTTCATGATATATGAAATGCTCGCTTTGAGAAAGTATAACCCCCTTGATAAGATTGACCGCTCCTTCAGTTGAGATTGACGTTCATAAATATTAGTGCTCGTTGCTGATTACAAGTGATCATAGGAAGATTAATTCTCTTATTTAGATTATATCTTGGGTGATTACGATTTTTAGTGCTCTCTGTCTGACAGAAGAGCACAATATTTTTTATATCTAACATAGAAATTAGGTATACTAAACAAGTTTTGTGATATTCTCAATTTGCAACAGAGCTCATATATCACACAAGGTTTCTGTTGTTACTTTACATTGCAGGTAGCATAGCAAACTTTCTTAAAGGAATCTAACAAAAGGAAAAAAAAAAAAAAAACTAACACAAAACGATAGATAAGAATTTAATGATTTATTTAGCATTTTTTTTTTCCTAAATGAAGTTGTTAGTGATTCCTACTTATTACATAATAAAAATAGGAAAGACGTCAAACTCGTGACCTAATGAGACTGTACCTTGTTGTCATTTATTTTGCATTTTTTCTATGTAAAAAAAAAAGAACAACAAAACATCAATGAAACGATAGATAAGGGGCAAGATAAGGATTAATTTAGTATTAGTTTTTCTTTTTTCTAAATAAAAGTGTTAGTGTTTTTCATTTACGAACTTATCCATAGTTATTAAAGGTGTAAGGCGTATCAAGGCGCAAAAGGTGTGCCCGGAACCTAGGCATAAGGCCCAAGGCAGGCGCGCGCTTGAGGGACGAAACCTAAAAATATTTTAAAATATAAATATATTTTAATATGCTCTATTATATTAAAATTATAGATTTTTATATTAAAAATATAGATATAAATTATAATTTTATGCATAAATGTAAATTGAATAGCTATTATAAAAGAAGAAAGATCAAAGAATGGAAAAATAAGAGGAAAAAAGAGGGGAAAAAAAGAAAAAATAAAAGTAAAAAAGGCCAAATTAATAATATCTCATTCCTGCAAGTAAACATAGATCAAGGGGTAATTTGTTAAATTGAAACTTTTATAATCTAATATCTCATTCACTCAAGACAGATCGACAGCAAAATATAGTTCAATTGCGACGTCGCGGCCCATTCTCCCTCCTCTCCTCTACAAACTTGCAAGGCACCCTCTTTCGGGTGACTTTCTCCATCTTTCTTCTCTCTTTCCCTTCCCCTCTTCCTCTCTCTCTCTTTCTCTGCCATGTCCAAGGCCAAATCCTTTTTTAGGTTAAAATTGGGCCTAGCGCTTAGGCGCACCTAGGCCATAAGTTGCGCCCGCCTGAGCCTAGAGGCTAGGCGTGCCATTAATAACTATGGACTTAGTCCCAACGTGCCTTGAACCCGCGATCATGGGCGAAGTCAAGGGGGCGCGGGAGGGGGCGATCGCTCCCCCCCACGACAAAAATTTCTTCATTAGGAGTCTCGATTTCCGACGTTTCACCCAACAAAAAAAAATTATCATAGCTTAATTTTTAATGTATTGAATTTATGATATTTGCCCTAATTTTTAAGTTTTGCAAATTTTATATCATTGAAAGTGTGTTATTTTAATATAAAATGAAAATATTTTTGAAGTTGGATGAAAACTTTTTGTGATTTTTTTGTGTTTTTTTATCAAGTAATAAACATTTTAAAGCTATTGCTACTCCCACCTAACCAGAATTTTTTTTTTTCGCCCCCTCCTCGCAAGAATCCTAGCTCCGCCACTGCCCGCAACCTAATGGAAATATAGAAAACTTCTTATCACTAGATTGTGTCTCTTTGTTATTTATTTGCATCTTTTCTATGTTTTAAAAAAAATAATAAAAAAAAAAGAAAGAAACGTCCTGTGCCCTAAAGTACTCACCGTAAAATAAGCATAATGTTTCACAAAGTTGTGTCCATGCTATTAATATTGCTGATTAATTGATTCCCTTTGTTTTCTTTAAAAAATTGGCTTGACCTTTCTACACAGCTATGTGAAATCCCACCCCCGTAAGATCTCCTGTAATATAGCCAAATAAACTTGATGGTCAAGAGAGGTGTCTCTTTAGCCATGGATACCACACCAAATACTACCCAAAGGGAAGGTTGCAGAAAATTTCCAGTACCATATGCTATTAACATTGATGGTCAACGACATAAAGACATGGCTCCCAATACTGATTGCAACCTCTAGAGATCAACCCAACCTTTTTCTAACTAAAGAGCGGCAGGCTTAATGAACTAAGCCCTCAAATCTCCAATCTATGATTCAAGAGTCGAAACTGAGAAGAATTGCCATCCAGTTCAAGCAATTTTGGTGAGAAGGAAACTTGTTAGCTCGCATGAGCCCCCCACTCTACCTCCAATCTCCACAATCTGACGGAATCTTCATCAATTGAATGACTATGCTCCATGCTGGGTAATCTAACAATCACCAATACTCATTCCAACTTAAGTATCTGACCCACCGTGAAGAGAGCTAGGCCAGAAATTTTGTCATGATTATTTATTCACGTTATGAACACAATCCAAATCTGGACACACAACTAAGATGGTTACATAGCAAACACAGCAACACGACCACACAACAAGGTGGTGATAGTGGTGGTCAAAACCATCACTTGCTTTTGATTTTACATTTCTTTTTCTCACTACACGTAAATCAAGTGTAGGTCAAATTCCCAATTACAGAGGGTACCCAATATACCTTCTAAGATCTCTTGTGAAGAAAGGATGTCTTAGTGCTTCCCTAGCTTTCAGTCTGTCAGCAGGATCATAACGTAAAAGCCCTTGCAAGAGATCAATCAGATCACCTGCTGAATGATCCACATGCTGCATCACCAGGTTCTGCAAATGGAGACAGCAACCTTAAGTTTCTTTTCTTTTTCTTTTGCCGTCTTTCTCTTGACCAAGCAAGAAACCAAGAACCAAATTATTATTCATACATAAGTGGTGGTATAATATACCATTACCCAAGCAGAAAGTAAGATTATCATTTTCAACTACTGCATGTGACTTATAATACAATAAAAGAGGGCATTGCTTCAGTCATCTTATTTTCAGGAACAGAAACCTGAAATAAAGGATAAGATGCAGTCCAGAAAAACCTAGTATTTATTAAATTGAAATTTTGTTAGTATAAAAAGGAAGATCTAAAGACTAGAAAATGATCAACATAAAACTGCATTAGAGAAATATAATGCACCAGCTGCATAAAGCAGCAGATGCAAGCATACATCACTGGCATCTTTCACACATATTGGCAACAAAAAGTGACCAATGCAATAACCTGCATTTACATAAGAGAGCATCAGCAAAGAATTTCTAATTGCCATGTCAATCCCCCTTTCACTAGTTTAAAGTGTATCTCATATATCCATAAATGAGTATGAGTATGTGTATGCACTAGTACCTACATACACATACGTAGAAACACAAGTGTGCATGCATTTACACATACTCGCACATGCACACGCTGCCACAAACACATACATAATATAAATGGTTGGAAACGGTCCGAGGCTCCAAACCATACTTGTACAGCAGAAGAAAAAGCAATCTACTGCGTACCTGTAGACGAGGAAGCTTCCAAACTGCCCTCATACTTTCTCTTGAGGTTGCCCCCTCCGGCCAATCCAACCGTACACCTCTTCTAAAATATTTCTCGGCGCGTCTACTGCAAAAGTAGAGCTTGAACAGTAAAAAAGACAGTTCCACGTGCTTTCACATAAAATAAGTGCCCGTAATGACTTACTCTGCTTGAGTAATCATATGTTGTGGCAGAGGGCCTAACACTCTCTCCATCATAGCAAGATGTTCCAAGTTCTCGTGTGTTTGAAACAGAGCCTCACCCTGGTCATTCATGAACAATGTGAAGACAAAGTCAGGAAAAGCAACATTGCACCATAACTCTGAATAAACTCGGATAAGAACCAAATCTGCCGCTTGCAAGAGTAATATTTGGTGACAAGTAACTTGTAAGAATAATCGAGTTCCACTCCCAAGTGAACCAAACGTAAGGCAACAGGAATCCAAGGACATTATTTTATCTACTTTTTCTTTTTTTGAGTAATATTTCAAATTAGATGATCGAGTGTTCACTAATTTCCAAACCTAGAAACAGAGGAAGGTGTAAAAAAGTATTTAAGGAAGATCCGACTGACTTACGGAGCAAAGTTCAACAAGTATGCAACCTACACTCCACAAATCACAAGGATAGTTCCACCCAAGCCCTGAGATTTAAGATATATAACAATAGTAAGCACAGAGCCTTGGTACCAAGGATAAACCAGTCGCAGCGAAATCAGGTAGGGGAAGAAATTACCCAGTATGACCTCTGGGGCACGATAATGACGAGTTGACACCACATAACTGTGGTCTTGATGTTCAAACGTAGTGCTCCCGAAATCAATGAGTTTAATGGCACATGTTTTCGGCAAATTCTTGAAATAGGAACCTTCTTTTGTCGAGCGGGATAGAAACTTTATGGTGCAAGGCAGATTAAAGATCAATAATCAGAAACTGTGATTATAGAATCAGGTCATGGACAAGAGGGCAGTGACATTCTCCCCTATAGACACATTGCTTGCTAATACTTGCAGTAGAAAATGGAAACTTCAGCATTAGTTAACCTACTACATAAACAATATTTATCATAACTGCATCCAAGATTAGCTTGATATATGCATAAACATGATGCCAAACGTGCAGCTAGGCACACCAAACTGATACTCTGATTCAGCAAAGAAGGATTAACTTGAAACGGTAGACAAGCAAATAGGGCCATAGGCACATACGGAGCATGGATTAGAAAAGTAAGGCTAGAAAACTCGATCACATGAGACAAACCTTATGATCTGGCACTTTGATATACTCTGATGAAACGAGCAGCACATTTTCTGGTTTTAAGTCCGTGTGAATAAGACGTAAATCATGCATGACTGCAAGAAAAAGCAAGAAACATGAATGAGTAGCCAGAAAAACAAAATTTAATTATCAAACCCATGCTTGTTTTAAAATAAATCAATTTCAAACAAATGGTAGATCAAGCATTAATTTGTAGCAGATCTAGTATTAACACCATATCTTTATGTGCATGATGTAAATAAGAAAAAAAAGTGGTACAAGATTTGTCCACACACATGCTACAGATTCCAAAAGTTGTCTGCCAAACTCCCGAACAAGATCAATGGGAAATGAACGATAGCTGTTTTTGCGGAGAAAATCGTATAAACTTGGACCAAGCTTCTCAAAAACCTGTTAAGACCATTTAAAATCCATCCGCAAGTTTTCAACTCACAGAAAATTCAGGCACGATGTAACATCATTGCCCTTTCAAACTTAATCAAATCATAAGCACCAATAAATACTTACAATACAAATATGATTACGATAGTCAAACCAATTCCGTATTTGCACACAACTGCAAAGAATGAAACGGGCTTACACCAAAATCACTTTAATCTCTACAACCAACAAGGTGATAGTCAAGTAAAAAGCAACCTACCGTGTGCCGCCAACATCATTCCTGGCAAGCTTTTGCAGGACATCAATTTCAATCATCGCAGCTTCTCGATATTTGAGTATCGAACGAACAATTTTTATTGCTACAATCTCTTTCTTTTCATTGTCCAAACATTCCAAAACTTGTCCAAAAGTCCCTACATTCAATTATCGAACAAGTGCACCAGGAAACTTCTATTTGAATCACAAAGGCTACCCAGAAAACATACAATTGGAAGAGATCTCAGAACAAATCGGAACTAACCTTCCCCCATTTTGCTCATTATTCTGTCTGCAATTGAAAGAGAGAGCAAGCAGTAAGGTCATTATGAATAGGCAATAAGGAATTAGTCTATATCAGTAAATTAGTGACAGTAACGTAAGAATGTTTAACAAAAGTGGCAAAGTTCAGGACCAAACAAGTGAATTTCGCATCTTCCTGGTTTAAGAATGATGGATCAGCTTCAAGAGAAAGAAGTTAAAATTACTCCAATTGAAGTAAAAGAAAAAAGAGTTTGCCCGAAAATTTACATGCATGTCTCAACTAAGCAGCAAAGATTACTTTACTCAAAGATGATCCATCATTGTTAGACTTAAGAAGATCCAACTCTTCATATATCTTTTCCAGCATAGAGAAATTTATGGCCAAACGCAAATGCATAGGGGAATAACATTGAAGGCTGCACGCTAGGAGCAAGCAGAGGATGACAACATAAAGATTGTACGGACTCAAACATCTCCTTTCTGCTTCTGCATACCTTGATGTTCGTAATGTAATACCAAATGGTAAGTCCTCCATCATAAACATAACTGTCCCTTTATGTTCATGATTATGAACAAAAAGAGAAAGTCACTGGAAAAGGGATAGTAAAAAATTACACAAAGCTGACACTAAACTCACCAATTGATTGGAAAGATTCAGGTCATACTCTGAACGAACTATTCCTTGTAAGAGTGTCATGAACACAAGGATCTCTGCAAAGCTTAACCTTTAAATCAAGTATTTTCAACAACATCCTTAGACAACCCATACAGTCACAAGACTCACAACCACAGTGCCCCAAAAGCCAAAATTACTTGTGGGATTAAACATTAACCAGGTTAGGAAGTGTCTATTTTGAACTTTGAAGCAAATTGGCAAGACCTCGAAGTCCTCAGTCAAAGTGGAGGTGGTTATTAAATGTACTCCACGCCACTTTGACAATCGGTATACAGACTTTTGTGTAGGAATCACCTAAATTATATTAGCCATATTAAAATCTAACCCCACCTCGTCCTTTGCCTTAACATACGCGCAAAAATAAACAGATCCACCACACCACCTACATTTCACCAAACTTTCAACACTTCAAAGTTTGTGCCTTTTTGTGTCAACCACTTTATAACCTAACCAACAGCGAGCACACGATGGAGTTGTCTGGCTGAAGTCAATTCCTAAATAACAAATACAATATCAGTCAAAAAATGGGTCATATTGGTTCAAATGGGAGTATGAGCATCTGAACAAACCAAAAATGGCCATCAGAGATTCGGAATTAGCCTTGCGCAAACGAACAATTAAAACTTGAATGTGTGGCATGAAGTGCCAAACATTTTCTGCTACACATCTATTCCCGGTGCTGATCCTTTCAATGGCTTTCCATCTACATGCATCTCTCCCTTCTTGAGGACCTCGGAGAATCTTACGTCATTAATCATCTCCTCGTTATCATAATGCATACTATTGTTTCGTAAGAGTTTCTCATTCACAGTTCCCAAATTTAACTTTAGGAATACCAAGGAATTACACAAAAAATAACTTGCCAAATCATATATCATAGACAACAAAATGCTGGAGATACTAGAGGTTCAATAACTGAAGTTACACAATACACACTACTTTTAGCATTTACGGATCTTGTAGTCACATGGTTAAAAGAAAAGCACATTACTAGATGACAAGTGAAACCGGGAAGACTTTGGGGCCTCAAAGTGTACTTACATCGGGGGGTAATATTCTCTCCTATAGCAAATATGTAATGGCCATCTTTATCGTCTGGTCTCCAAGGAGGGGATCCATTACGAGGTACCCCCTTGTAATATATAGATGAATAAGCATAATTGGGGACAGCCCCATTAACGAATTCCTGCCCACAATATATAGCTGGAAGGACCTGAAGGAGGAGTAATATCATCATAAGTCAATAAAGAAACTTCTTAAGAATCAAATTTACAACAACATGAGAAAGACTACCAAAAAGCAGCAACATCTTACTACACGGGATAATCTTGGAAGTGTACCCCGCTACAAAGAAGAAAAAGATATATATATATATATTATATAATATAGAAAAATGATCAAATACAAACCATAAATATCGTACAAACGTGCGAACTGTTGTATCTTAGTTCGTTTTTGTTGTATATTCGTTAATTTTGTTGTATCTTAATTTTTTTGTTGAATCTTAATAAGATCTCGTTGTATGTTATTACGTTTTTGTTGTATCTTCGCATCTTAGTTAGTTTGTTGTATATTTACGAATATGTTGTATCTTAGTATATTTTTGTTGTATCTTAATTGATTTTCTTAAAAAATTTGTTGTGTTGGATCTTTAGTTTACAAAATACAAACATTTAACTAACATACAACAAAAATGTACTAAGATACAACTGGTTCGTATGGTTTTAACGAAAAAGTGGTTTGTAGTGGAATAAGCCCGAAAAATGAAAACAGGTATTCTGCCTAAATAGTAGGCAAGTAAGGATGAAGGAAGGTAGGCATACCGGTTCATTCCAAGTTTAGGAACCTAGGTAAGAGTATCCCGATCAGCCTTGCAAAGGGATAACCTTTCACTATCTAGGCGCCAACTTTTTCTACTTTTTTTGGTCGACACTCAGAATTACAGTGTATGGACAGCTATCTCTCGAGCACAGGTTTAGGTTCGGCGGGATCCCGTGGGAGAAAGAGATTGTAGTCGGTCTTCCATTATATAGGCTATTTACATTATGTAAATTTCAGAAACATGTTCACACATAAATGATACTTAATTTCCAGCTAATTAAATTTATACTTGTACTAACTTTCTTACAAGAATCTACTTTTCCCAATTATATGTCAAGTTTGAATTCTTTCATTCTTAATACGGCTTAATCTCACTACCACCAAGCCAATAGAATCAAGCATAAATATTGCTTCAGCATTCTAGATACTCTAATATATTACATGCATTCATCTGCAAGATTGGGAAAAACATTCAGATTAACATGTAGGTCAACTGATGATGAACTAATTAGGTTGAGCTGCATCCGGAGGAAAATAAGAAATCAGCACACATCAAGTAATATGAATATTCTTTGCTGATGTTACGGAGAAAGATGATGGTGATCCTATTCATTCAGGACCTTCAGCAAACAATAGATGATTGATCCTAAACGGATCCAGTTTGAACATCTATCAAAAGAGCAAACACTAGACTTGATCCTAAACAGATCCAGTTTGAACATCTATCAACTTTAAATTTATGTTCATCTAAATCCACTGTAAACTCGTTACAAAACTAACCCGAAACGTTCCATTCTTTTCTTTACTGTTTTTTAACGTATTTTTATCATGTTCAATAGCTCTGAAAATGGATAATCAGCAAGTTTTCTGGTTCAAAACATCACTTAAAGCTTGAACATTTGAGATCACTAATGAATCCCCAAATCAATTCTTAAATCACCTTGTTAGTGAGACAAACAATAATAACAAAAACAAAAACAAAAAAATAGATCAAATTAAACATGATAATAATTTATACGAATTAGATCCAAAAATAGCTCAACGAAAATTTATAGACACAAATCAACAGATCAAATAACCTTGCTCAAATTCCACAAATTCAATTTCAAACAGATACTTTTAAAAAATTGAGCTGATGAAACTACCTTGGGAGGAGGGGGAACGGGTGGGGGCATGTCCCATGTCAATCGAGCCCGCTTCCTAGGCCGCTTATCCATGTTCTTGTGTGGAAATTCAACAATTCTCTGCGTCTCCATTTCACAACAATTTTTTATCTACAACAACTATTGATAATCGAAATTTTGGATTTTCGTATAATTTTGACGACTTGGTGAGAAATTCTGGGGATTTCGATCGAATATGATGAACCCTAAGCTTGTTTGAGCGGATCTTTTTTGAGAGAGAAGGGAGAGATGAGGAAGATGAAGATGATGGGGGTGAAAGTAACCTTGGTTTGGCTTTTGACCATGGTTAGTTTTCATTTCTAAACTAAATTTGGTTAGAGTGATTAGTGGGGTCCACGACAACGGTGGTTGCCTCTTGAGCACGTGAGTGGATAAGAAGCCCGGGGGGGGGGGCAACAAATGGTTTCCGAACTTTGTTGGTCAATTGGGTTTGGAGCAGCACACTTGATATTGGGCCTAGTGTGGGTCTGCTTTTGCGGCTCTATTGGAGGCCCAACGTAGAAAACCTGGGCTTAGAATATTGCGGCTCTACTGGAGGCCCAACGTAGAAATCCTTAAATTTACATTATTGCCTATCTCACCAAACTCTTGGCACAGCATACATAAGAGCATTGGCATTTGGGGTCACACCTTTGTAAAACCACAAAGAACAGTCAGAGAATAGCTGCTGAATTACATTGGCAACATACATAAGAGCATCGGTAATTTGACTAGAGCTACACCATGGAGTCCCATTGGAATGCTTTTGACACCATGACGGCTGAAGGAGTAATCAACGAAGACGCTCGTGCTCTGTTTTATATCTTAATGTTGAAATGTGATCAACCAATGTGTCAAATATTCACATAAAACACCTTACGTATACCGTCTATATGAACTTTACTCTTTCCCTCATCCAAGAATAAAAATGAGTCTAATGTAGTGATGGTCGGATGGTGTCTAAGTCAGCCCAAACACAATCCGACAATTATGAATAATTTGATGATTTTTTTACCCTTGAGTTATTTTTGATTGTTGGATCTTGCACCACAACGGTGCGCACTCTCATCTTGGGATATCAATTGCAATCTATATTATCTTGATCCTTCATTTTTACCAAAGTGTAAGTATTTGATACGACACAGCATGAATGTAAGTATGGATATGGATGCGACTGTTTTACACTAAATTTGGCGCAAAATTTACGATGTTAAAAGGTCCGGCAATAGCATTCCACATCCCTATGACTTTGTAAACTACCAAACATAGTTTAAATTGAGGCACAATATTTCTAAGAATCAGGTCAGGAAGTCAATTTGTTTCGATTTTTATCAATGCTATACTGTAGATTTTTTTTTTATCTTATACTGTAGCAATAATTTTTTTACTTAGTCAATTGACAATAATACCCCTCTGACTAAATGTCATGTCTAAACTTTTTACCCACTGTCAGGCGTCAGCCGGCCCACAAGCCCACCATGTGTAAAAATAGGTCCATTAGGTCATGTGCAATGGATGGATGGGGAGGAGGAGGAGTAGGGGCAACAAAGGGAGGGGTAGTGGAGGAGACATTTTCCGGAAAAATGGGGGAGGGGTAGTAGGCCGGATGAGA
>JAOWAN010000047.1:2558725-2575057 GCA_028566635.1 Lobelia cardinalis | reverse complement strand
TGGCTCATGAAAGTCGTGCGAATCGAGTCGAGACGGGTCCAAACGATTCGAACCGAATCGAATCCACGAGTTGGCTTTGGCTTGTTTACAGACCTAGCTACAGCTGTATCATTTTTGTTACAGTTTCAGTCAAATAATAGGGAAGGCTGCTGTATGAACTAGGAAGTCGTAGTAGGTGAAAATTTGTGAAACAGAATGGTATTCCTGTTCCTTCTTAATTAGGAGTGCCGCTAAAATTAAGTGGTCTTATATGCTAGACCGGAAGGACTACTGAAAGAACTCTTGCAGAGCACCTTAATGCAATCTGTCCTCATGCTTGTTATTGTTGCAAGTTAGTTGATGATATTGTGAAGCTTTAATCTTGTGCACGAGGATTGGCTACTGTACAGAGGACTTCTATTTAAATTATGTCAGTCTTCCCATAGCTTCCGATGATTAGCCGTGGTCAGTTTCTGTTGTCTTTTTGGTTGGGCACAAAGCCTGGCGCCGAATTTAGTCAAGACAACGAAGTAATTGAATCCAATACATCCATTGGGACGAGAATACGTTCAGGAAGCAATAAATTTATTGAACCCTCTGTACATCCATTTGAAAAGAATGCGTCAAACAATGTAATGACCTTGCCATTGATGTTGCCAACCATTTTTTTTATTTTGAAACTTACTGCATTTTAGCTATTGAAATGTAAACCACTAAAGAGGCCTATCTCTTACAAGGAATTGAAGTTCTTGTTGAGAAATTTTGAATCTCAAAACGTGTTTTTAGTAAAATTACAAAATTTACCTCCTCCATTGAACATATACTATCATTACACTAACAGTGTCATAATAGCAATATCAACGATGATGAAGTATATGTGCCACTAACATTGCTTATATGTTCATCTCGTGAATTGAGATTTCTTATGTCAACATGTGTGTTATTTTCTATTGCATGATTTTTAAGAATGACATGTGCCCTAAAATTTAGAGTTTAAAATTTTAGGATCATGTTTTAAAGAGTTGAGATGAAGTTTTAGAAAAATGACACAGAAAGTAACACCATTTGACATAAAAGATCTGAACTCCCATTTTGTCGCTAGACATGTTAAAAATCGAAATGAATACTCAAATAGCAACGGATAAATATTTTTATTTGGTAAAAGTACAGAGGAAGTTTTTGAGTAGTCCCCAGTTTCAGGCTTCAATGCAAAAGGATAGTGAAACCTAGATTGGTGCCAGTATCACTTCAGTTTTCCAAAATCGTAATCTTACTGGGTGGTTCTCTTCTCTTGAAGTTCCTTTGATAACAGCTCTTTGTTTGATCGGATGGTTTAACTCTGTTCATCATTTATCTTTCCCTTGAACACTGGATTTGTTGCATAGAAATGATCGTATGTGTGGGCAATTTGACAGCAAGAAAATGCATCAAAATCACTCTCCGGGCACACTGAGAAGCACCGTAAATGTAGAAAAGTGACCTCCAAGGAAATGCAGCCGGCATCTCATTCTTAATGAATATCAGTGGTTGAATAGTATAGATAGATCAGGCGATTCACAAGGAGATATAGCTGGCATCAAAAATCATTCTCCAGGAATATTCAGAAGTCTATGGTTGCCAAACTGGATCCAAGAAATCTGAACCTCGAAAAAACTCCGAGGCATGATCCATAAAAGACCTCAAAATTATATAAATATCATTCTTTTGGCTGTGTTTCTTGTCTCCAGTAACAAACACATGTACGTTACTTTGAATCTCGATCCAACTGCATCCCGGGACCCTCGTCATTCCTTTCTCTCTCATCTCATTCCTAATTGATGACACACTCTGCCATCTTCCAGCAGCAGAATGTGCATTTGACAGCATGACGTATGAGGACGCGTCTCCAGGATCCAAAGCCAGTATCTTTTTTGCTGCAAACTCTCCTAGCTCAGCGTTCGAGTGGATTTGGCAGCCTCCAAGCAATGCTTTCCAAATGCCAATGGAAGGTTCAAAAGGCAAACCTGAAATGAACTTCTCTGCTTCCCCAAACCGTCCTGAACGAGAGAACAAATCAACCATACAAGCATAGTGCTCAGGCTTTAAAAGGCTTGGGTCCTTGAGTCTCGCTTGATTGAAATATGAATAACCCTCATCAACAAGACCAACATGATTACAAGCCAACAATACACCAAGCAGAGTTACTGTATTAGGTTCAAGACTCGTAACAGCTTGCATTTCATGGAAGATCTCAATGGCTTCCTTCCCTCTCCCATTTTGTGCACACCCACATATCAACGCATTCCATGAAACGATATTTCGTTCATAAAGTCTGTTAAACACCAAAATACTATCTTCCATGCTCCCACATTTAGCATAAAAGCTAATCAACGAGTTGCCAACAAAATCTTCGATCTTACCTATAAACTTCACGGCGCAGGCATGAAAACTCTTCCCCATTCCAAGAGCTGCAATATTAGCAACTGAACTCATAAGACAAGGAAAAGTATACTGTGTTGGCACTAGACCTTCCCTCAACATCTCAATAAATAGGTTCACGGCCTCTTCGTTCTTCCCTATTTGACTATACCCTCCGATCATAGCATTCCACGACACTACATTTCTCTCCGGCATCATTCTAAAAATCTCCACGGCATCATTTACCCTCTCTCTTTTGATGTACCCACAAACCAAAGCAGTGTACGAAACCACGTTCGGGTGATGGGTATCCACAAAACACACTTGTGCCTCCTCTATACTGCTTAATTTGGCGTAAAGATCCAAAACTGCACTACCTACAAATACCTTCGAATTGATGCCGGCCTTAGTCGCGCAAGCGTGGAATTGTTGGCCCAAATGTAGGTCCTTTAAAGACGTCGACATGTGAATGAGAGTGGCATATGTGTGTTCATTGGGTCTAATGTTGAACTCGAGCATTTGCGAGAAGATACATAGAGCTTCTTTATGTTGGTTGTTTCGGGCTAGTTGGCTAATTAATGTTGTGACTGATACAACATCCCGTTCGGGCAAATCGTCGAACAGTTGACGAGCATGTGAGCATGAACTTGCTTGAGCTCTGTGGGGTTTACTGACATTGTTAAGAGCTAGAGTGCGGGCGTTTCTTGGTCGGTAGGCGTTGGATAGGAACAGAAAATGTCGTTTCCGAAATATACTTAGCATTTGTACATCAAGGAGTTCTTTTGCGTTTGATTTTGGCCTACCTCCTGTGCACTGGCAGCTGCCTGCTTATACCATTACCCCTTGATTAAACTTTTGGTTATTTTAGATCACACGTCTCGCACGTGGTTACAACGAAATTTCTGTTAAACTTTTTCGTCGGACCATTTCATAAAATTATTATTAATTTTAATATTGATAACTTATTTATTGGAGCATATCATTTTCGAGCACCAAACGTCCTAATTATACACAAACACGAGCTAAACTCATATATAATACACCCAAATCGAACTAATGTTAACCAACTATTTACTCGCGATAGGGAGAGTTTCCCTAACAAAAGCATGAAATTAGTGTATCTCATAAATGAGATAATTTAGATTATATAGTCGATTTAGACTTCGTTTGGATGAGACGTTTTGATTTTAATTTTAAATTTTTTGATAACTTAATTGATATGAATATTCGAAATTTGGAGAGAACAATGTGGTAGTTAGGAGTGATCGATGACGAGTGATAGTTAAGAATAACCGGTGACGAGTGATGGTTAGCTAGTTAGAGTGTCATGACTAGTGAACAGAGGACAACATTATGGATCAAACTTTTGAACTCAGGTGAACTTTACATTATTTCTTTGCCCATCATCTAATTTATAAATTGGCCACGCAATTTTTGAGCAACTATAAATCTATAATATCGCTCCTCTTTGAACTGATTTTGATAGGAAAAACCTCATTATCCAGGTGATTTTACAGGTACTGTGTTCGTCGTCATTATCATGCACGATAAGATTGTCGAAACGTACGTCACACAAATTTATAATAAAATAAACTTAATTGAATTGAATTATTAACATGTTAAAACAAATTAAAATAATTAACGGGTCGCATTTTAACGCACCTACAATCAGCTATGAGAGATTATACAAACGAACGTAAGGGGCGTTTCACAAGAGTTTTGTGTTCAAGAACAATTAAACAAAAACTAATGGGTATTTTGTGTTAAACAACAATTATAAGGGCGTAAAAAAAAAAACAGCAATTATAAGAGGAACCAAAAAAGAAAGGAATTCAAACGCGCCTCACGTTTGAATTTTCATACACAAGTGGTGGACCCCACTTTTCATCACTCTTCCCTTTTCTACTGCTTACTAGCCTAGCCTAGCCTAGCCGTTTGAAAAATCTCTCTTTTTTCTCTCCAGCTTGCAAAACCCTCAGGATCACCTCAATTTTAATCTAGGGTTATAATCCAATCGTCCGTACACAACTCTGTAAGACCTCTTTCCCCGGGACTGATTTCTCTTTATCTCGATCATCACTTCCGTTTGATTTCATCTTCTTCTCTGCTGGATTTTTTTCTTCTTAGGTTCTAATTCGTGCGTATATGTCACTTTTTTCTCTGTAAAGATTAGAATTAGCATAATGTCATTGACGCCAGACCAGTTCCGGAAGGTTGGATTGGGTGTAGCGCCATCTCCGGCGCCGTTTTACACGCCTAGACCCGAAAGGCGCCGGACCGATCCAAGAGGGATGGATTGGAGCAGCTCTAATCGTCAGGACAGGGATAAGGAGGTCAATGTCCAAGTCTTGCTTCGTTGTAGGTGAGTTTTTTCGCCTAAATTCGTACTCCCATTCAGTTTATGGGGTTCTCTACTTATTTGTGCATTTGGATATTAGGCCTATTTGACTCTTTTTCGATGTTGTTGGAGTTGTATCCCTCTCTAAAAAATGAAATAGATTTCACCAAATATATATTTGAAAATGATCAACTTCACTTTGAAAAAAAGAATAAGAAACTGTACATCAAATATGCATGAAGACAATTCAGTAGGAATTGGGAAATTTGTGTAACTAGGTGCTGGACTAATGTATGTAATGGGTTCATTGTCCAGTAGTTGAGCTGATTCACTGGTGTTTTTGTTGAAAGTTATTGTTTCAGATGTTATATCTTCTGTTCTGTTGCATCTGTAGTTACACTTTTGTCCTTTATAGGATAAATAGAAACTAATGGAGTTTTTTGGCTGGTGATAATCGATTGAAGGTGCTGAGGTATCCCTTCTGAGCACTATGGTGATTTATTGGGTTGTATCTGTCCAAAGTTTAACTCTTTATCTTCTGTAACAATCATTCGAAAGGTACTTAGGGTTCCCTTATGAGCATTGTGGTGATCCATTGGTTGTTTTTGTCCAAAGTTTCACTATTTATCTTTTAGACAATCGAGTTTACATATGTTCAATAATAGAAATACTCCGCCGTTGTGCCTTTAACAATCAGTACTGGCGGTTTGGCCTGATGCACATGGTCCTGTAGTAGTCATTCCACTCCATTTTATTTTCAGCTCGAATTGACATTTCTGGTTATAGTCTACAGTACGCTTAGATAGTCCTTATCTACTTGAGATATCCCTTGAAAGGAAAGACTTCTGGCTACACGGCTATGTCATTATCAACGTATAATGGATTGGCAGTGCCCCAACATTATAGGCCTTCTTTTTGCACCAAATAGATTTAACTACTCTTAACAGTTTCCCATTTTATTCTGATTTCAGGCCATTAAGTGATGAAGAGCACAGGTTGAATGTGCCAAAGGGCATAATTTGCAATGAACTTAAGAGGGAAGTCACAATTTTGCAAAATGTGGTTAACAAACAAGTAGATAGAGTTTTCACATTTGACAAGGTAACTCTTTTATCCACTATTACTGTCCAAGCCCATAATAACGTTTAGCATGATTTGTTATTGTGGCACATTTTGATATTATTTTTGAAAATCACAAAAAGGTTTTTGGACCTAAAGCACAGCAACGATCAATATATGACCAAGCAATTTCCCCGGTCGTAACTGAAGTTCTTGAGGGTTTCAACTGCACCGTCTTTGCTTACGGGCAGACTGGAACTGGTAAAACATATACAATGGAGGGAGGGATGCGGAACAAGGTATCATTCAATTAGCTGTCCTCTTCTTTTAAATCCATTTTGTATAACACCCCCAATCACTTGTTCACATGAAATTCACTGGTATAATGCATGTTCTAGGGTGGTGAGTTGCCTGCTGAGGCTGGTGTTATTCCACGAGCAGTTCGCCAAATTTTTGATACTCTGGAGGCCCAAAATGCTGAGTATAGTATGAAAGTAACGTTTTTGGAACTTTACAATGAAGAAATAAGTGATCTGCTGGCACCTGAAGACTATTCAAGATCTTTGGAAGATAAGCAAAAGAAGCCCATTTCCTTGATGGAGGATGGAAAAGGTTGTGTTCTTGTAAGAGGCCTCGAAGAAGAAGCTGTGTACAGCGCAAATGAAATATACAATCTCTTGGAAAGAGGTGCTTCCAGAAGGCGTACAGCAGACACCTTGTTAAACAAACGGAGCAGGTGGAAGATTACTTATGTTGATTGCTATATTATGTAAATGATGTTTCATTATAGCTAAATGTGTGGGTTTCTTGCAGCCGTTCTCATTCTGTGTTTACCATAACTGTCCATATAAAAGAAACAACTGTTGGCAACGAAGAGCTCATTAAGTGTGGGAAGCTTAATCTTGTTGATTTGGCAGGATCAGAGAATATCTCCCGCTCAGGTGCCCGAGAGGTATGCTTTTAGTTTTTGTTTTACTGTTTTGAAATTGCTGTAGCGGAATCATGTGAACTGCTAATTTAACTACTCGTATTTCTTATTTATCATCTCTGATATAGTGGACTCTAGAAAGTTAGCCTTTGCCATCTAAGAATATTTAGCCCTTCTAGCTTACTATATCTTCTTGTGTCATGCTTGCGCACTCAGATGTTCTACTTCACATGAAATCTGCTTTTAAAATGGATGTGATGAAACTTAAAAGAAAAGGCTGAAACTTGGGATTTCATCTTTGCCTAAGTGCTCAGCAACATTCAACAAAATATCATAAGAAAAGGTGTAACCGTTTATGCAGATTTTGTCAATTTGAAAGAGGGTGTCAAGACATTGCAATATTGACTTCTTGCTCTTTATCCAACGTCAACAATCAATTCGTCGTTTAACATAGCGATTAAACTTGGTTCATTCTTAAAGAGACAGAACTATCTTTGCCTAGTTTTTCTTTCGACTTTCACTGTACCATACCACAAGTTGACCCACCCAGAATTATAACAATCCACCACGCTCCGCATCCGTCGTCTCGACGGCTCACGCTTTTGGTAGCTTTCACTCTGGCAGCAGCGGGCAGGTAGCTCTTTTCCTTCTTTGGACAGCTTACACTCTGCTCCAGGTAAACCTCTCGTAGGTAGTCCTTTCTGTGACTCAGAACCTGGGACATGGAATCTGACTCTGATACCAAATTTTAAGATCCTCGACCGATACGCCAAATGCCACGTGACTACTGGAATGCGTCAAATTAATTTTCTAATTTTTCTTTAACTTGTGTCCCATACCCCAAGTTTACTCACCTAATCCCATACGCCTTGATTCATAACAGCATCACATTTGCAAAACAGTGTTCTCCACATGGTTTTTGGTGATTATTTTTATAATTACTAATGCTGACTTATTATTACATTCGTAAAACAGTCTGTTCTCATGTAGTTTTTGGTGATTTAATGCTGACTTTTTCGTAAAAGATTAGACAGCTATAGTTCCAGACTATGTGATTATCAGTTTTTGATCAGTATAATCAGATTTTAACTTATTGATTCAATGAATGGCTGTTAGAAACTCATCCTAATCAAGCATATGGGCATAACAAAGATAAATAATAACATTCCCCTTGTTCCTTGTCAAAGAAAGAGCAGGAAAACTAAGAGACAGCAGCACCTGTTAATATAGCTCGTGAGTTATAATTAATTATGTTGATGCATAAAAGATTGTATTATGCTTTGGATATAACAACTGATTCCACTCTTTTATTCTTTAATCAATATCAAAGAAATGTTAGTTCAGTCGCTCGTTTAACATAGTAACCACCATAATTGGAATGGCAATGGGCTTTCTAATGAAAGAACCGTGATTATAATGCAGGGTCGTGCAAGGGAAGCTGGGGAAATAAACAAAAGCTTGCTCACCTTGGGTCGTGTCATTAATGCACTCGTGGAACATTCTGGACATGTACCATATAGGTTTGTCTAGTGGCTCTCTGTTTGATCCAGTAACTCAGGCCTTTCTTTGTCTAATGTTCCCTTATACCTCATTTTGCAGGGACAGTAAGCTGACGAGGCTGCTGAGAGATTCACTTGGTGGGAAAACCAAGACTTGCATCATTGCAACAGTTTCTCCTTCTGCTCATTTTTTAGAAGAAACCTTGAGCACATTAGACTATGCGCACCGTGCAAAAAACATTAAAAACAAGCCAGAGGTTGAAATGGCCATTCTTTCGCCCCATTGGTATTTCATATGTGCTTAATATATAAGAGCTGTCAATCTCTCATACAGGCAAACCAGAAAATGTCAAAGGCTGTGCTCCTCAAAGATCTGTACATGGAAATTGAGAAGATGAAACAAGGTTCGAATGCTAACCTGCACTATGTAATTGCAATAAGATAAAAGGACATTACTCAGATCCTTTTTTCTATTAAACCTATACAGATGTTCGAGCAGCAAGGGAAAAGAATGGTGTTTATATTCCCCAAGAAAGATTCACGCAGGATGAAGCTGAAAAGAAGGTATATGTAATTACTGCACCAAGCTTTCTCCTAAATCTATTTTGCTTTAGACCCACGCTTCCTGAATCATTTTGAATGGCCATCTTTGAAACTAGTTCTTTACTTCTGATGTAGATACAAATCACATATGTTTGTAAACGAGCCTGAGCCAAGCTTTGCATAGTCGTCAATTTTAGCGAAGCTTGAGATAGTGAAGCTATCCTTGTTATAAGCTGGGTCCACTTTGCTCGAGCCTAGGTTAAAACCA
The DNA here is from genome assembly GCA_028566635.1 of Lobelia cardinalis. Classification (NCBI taxonomy): domain Eukaryota; kingdom Viridiplantae; phylum Streptophyta; class Magnoliopsida; order Asterales; family Campanulaceae; genus Lobelia; species Lobelia cardinalis. The sequence continues at coordinate 2,566,046 of JAOWAN010000047.1, read as the reverse complement.
TATTATAAATCATACAACACGTAGATTGTACTCGTACGTTCCAAAGAGAAGAGTGACACTTTCCTAAAAGACAGCCTTACATTTAGCACATGTAGTTGATTTGACTTGATATATCTCCATCACAAACTAATAGTGGAATACAGTCATTATGCTAATATACTTTCGCGAAACAGAAATGTCCCTCTTCTTCTGGGGCAAAACAAGAATGGAAACTGTTTCTCTTCTTAAGGGACAAAACAGAAAGGGTAAGTGGCCCTTTTCTTCCGGGACGGAGGGGTTAAATACTTTTTGATTACTGAGCTCATTTCAAGCCAAGCCAATAGGTCCGTTTAATTCGAATCCAACCTACCACGACTTGAGCTAGGTCAAGCTTTAAATGATCTGTCTCTAGCCAGCTGAGCTAAATATAACCACCGCCCTAAGTTCGCAGTTGATTTTGGCCAATATAAAATTTTGAATTAAGTACTACTTGTACATAGTATATTTCAACTTCAAGCTTTCATTAAATTTTCCTCGTCATCTTGTTCTTTGAATCATCAAAATCTTTAAATGGCAATGCCACATCATCTTGCAGGAGAAGAATGAAAAAATAGAGCAACTTGAAATGGACTTAAACATCAGCAAGAAGGTTCATTCGGTCCTCTTCATTTAGTCAAATTATGTGGTATTTTATCAAATGAGCTAACTTGTATTGATGATGTGTAGCAAATTGGTGAATATCGCGAGCTCTATCTTAGCGAGCAAGAAAAGAAGTTACGCTTTGAGAGTGATCTGAAGGACTGCAAGGTATTATCAGTTAACTTGAACGGGACATTTTGGTTGATGCTTTGTGGCTTATGGTCTCTGATTTTATCACTTTCAGATCAGTTTAGAGAATACTAGCAATGCCTTAGAAGATATTCAAGAGAAGCACAAGGAAGCTATTTCAATGCTAGCGCAGAAGGAGTTTATCATTTCTAAATTATTGAATTCAGGTTATAAGAGAAGTCTTAAGTAGCGCATGTATGTTTTTTGTTTTCCGCCATATATAACTGAAATATTGGTCTTCTATTAACGTATACACAGAAAGTTGTCTGGTTGAGCGTGCAAAGGAGTTGCGAACAAAATTGCATAGTGCATCAGAGGACATTACTGTGCTGTTTTCAAAAATAGGTAAATACTAATTCAGTGCTCTGGACCCTCTGGTTCTTTTTATTTTTAAATAAAATATTTTCACGTAATTCATCAGAGGTCTGAAAGAAGTTTGGTAGTTTTGTGGGGTTGTGCATAATAATCTATTTGACTCAAAGTATTTAAGAGTAATCTGCCTTCAGTATGTGCTGACATTTGGAAAATCTTATGTAGATCATAAAAACCAATTAGAAGCTGAAAACAGAGGGCTTCTTCTGACATTTGGTTCTCAGCTTGATCAAAGCTTAAAAGATCTGCACAAGACCATTCTTGGTTCAGTTTCACAACAGCAGGAACACCTACGAAGCATGGAAGAGCGTGCCAGCTTGTTTCTTGCTAGTAAATGTGATGTAAGAGCTTCATTTCTTTGGCGTACTTATTCTGATGTAACTGCCTGAGTTAACTTATTCACATTCATATTCAGATCCAGTGTCATGCTGTTACTGTTCTTAAATCTTAATGTTAATAATCTTTAACACTCAAAAGAGTTTTTCATAAATATATCTTAAGAACTAATATCTTCCCTTAAGTTCTAGGTTTAACGTAACAAGGGTAAATTTCGAGATTCATAAAACTAATTATCTTAATTTTACAGACAAGACTGTTAAATTGGATACGCCGAAATAGAAAGTCAGACTCTTTAGTTGGATGCTCTGCAGGTAACCAAAGTCTTGGAATCCAGGATCAAGGATATGACAGATACTTGTACTTCTGGAGTGTCTGCCTTGAAGGATCTTGCTGACGCACTGCAAATGAAAGCATGTTCGGATTTGGAGATTATGAATTCTAAAACGTCGTTTCAAGTAGCTGCAGTTGAGAATGTATGAATTGTACCAGAAAACTTGTCATTTAGCTAGCTGTGCTAAATAATTATTGAAAGGGCTAATGTATAGTTCCATGTTGTATATACAGTTCTTTGAGAAAGCTGTTTCAGAGGCCAGGAATATGGTGTGTGATATTCATAACTCTCTGGATGAGCAGGCTCAACTATTGGCTTCTTCTGCTCAACAACAAGAACAGGTGGGTACATTATGTTACAGCTGAGGGAATGATATACATGCAGAAAATACCGAGATTGGAAGTGCAATGGAGTTGTTAGTAATCCCACCAGTGCATCGATGTTTGTACTGAATATTCCTTGTGTGAAGTTCTTTCTGTATTCCCAATATTAATTCTTTCTATTGGTTAATGTAGGGGGTACATAGGAGTTTAGTTTCAGCACAAGCTATTTCGATTGCGACAGTCGATTTCTTCAATGACCTCAGTCATCGTGCTTCAGAACTCATGGCAGGTCTTGAAAAAAGCCAGGTCGATAGATCTCGTCAAATATCAGCGTTTGAGAAGATGTTTAAGGTCACGAAGCATTTGAAATCTATATTACAAACGATGTAAAAGAACTCGAAATGTAAGCATATTCATCTTTTTCTGTTATTCAGGAAGATGCTGCCAAAGAAGAACAATTAGCAATGGAGAAAATTGCAGCTATATTAGGCAGCCTGACTGCGAAGAAAACGGTTATGGTGAGTTGGACAATTGACAGTTCTCTATGATTTCTACATTTCTTGGAAAATGAAAAGTCGCATTGACACATGAAAATCATTTATCAGGTTTCGGAGGCCTCAAGAACTATGGAGGACTCATGTTTACTAGAAAGGAAAATGTTGCAGCGAGAGATTTCAAGCATGCGGCAGGTAACGGATAATGCAAAGACGGAAGTAAAAGAATACATTGAAAATGCGAAACTCCGGTTTATGGAAGACACATGCGCATCCGTTGAAATTAGAACTGTGATGGGAAACAGCCTCCAGGAGTGGTAAGAGGTTTCTATTATAATTTTCTTTTCTTTCTTGCGCTTGTTAAAACTGAAGTAGATCTCTGTAGGCAGGTAGTTGTTCTATCAAAGTAAGGTTAAGACCGAATAATTGTATATCTTCTGGACATGCAGTACCGAAATGGTGATGCAAGCTATGCAACAGTGGGAGAATGCACAATTATCTATCAACCGCATCAATAAGAGCAGTACTGAGGAAGCAGAGTTGATTTTAAAGTACCTGGTTTTACCCTCGTGTTACTAATTTTAATATCTACTTTTCATACTTATTCTTGATTGACTGGATAATTTTCTTTTAGAGAGAAAGTTTGTGAAAATCAAGTTGCACATGAAGCGTTTACTTCCGCATGCTCGGCTATTGATGAAGAATTCAAAACAAAAGCCAGCAGTGCGAAGTCATCTGTTAATGGTATTCTAATTAGTGACTCATTTAGGAAGCCGCTGTTTAGCTAGAGCTGCAGTCTGACCACCTCTATTTGGTGAACTTATATGCACTTGCAGATTCATTGATGCTGGATGGAGAAGCTAAGAGGGAATTTGACTCCATATCTAACTCGTGCTTGGAGCAGCTTAACTACTTACGAGATACACATAGTGGCAAAACGCTAAAGATGCGAAACCAAGCAGAGCAGTGCCTTAAGAAGGATTATTTGGTAAGCTATCTTGCTTGAGTTTCTTCACCTATAATGTGTTGCTTATTAGGTATGGCAAGCATAATTTTTTTGTGGAGTCAGGTATAAACGAGCCTACACAAGTTTTTTGTGTGCAAGCTTAGATCTTTGATTCTTACTGAGCTAAGCTTTACGGGAGCCATGGAACCTGTTTTCAAGCTCGACTAGATTACGTCATGAAACAAGCTCGAAGTGAGAAAAATATTACAAATCTTGTAAAAACAATAGACATGTGATTACTGAGTTGATTCAAGCCGGAGCTAGATGGTTAGTTTAAACATTAGGTTTGGTAAAGTGTTATGACTTTCTCGAAACTGTGGCCTTGAACAGGTGGATGAGCATAGCAACACAACTCCGAGAAAACAAGTTATATCAGTACCCAGCCTGGCATCCATAGAGGAGATGAGAACTCCCGCCTTTGAAGATCTCATAGCAAGTAATGCTTCAGAGAACACGCATTGTTCCGACAAAGGAGGCAAGATTCGGCAACACCACCAATGTCCCCCAAGTCTGGGAGCATCTCCGAACAGAACTCCTTTTGCGGACGTTAACTAATATAATATAATTGCGATGAAGATATACATATATATAATATAGTACGAGTAACATCAGAAAGCTTGGACATCTCTGTACCATGCACATTGTTGTATATTGTTGGATGAGCCTGTCGTTTCGGTTAATATTTGCTCATCTGCTGATGAGTAGTAAGGTTTCAGTACATTCTGCTTTAGTGCTCACTGCTCAGAATGCGCGATTTAAACTCTTTTAAGCCGAACTATACTCATTTAATTCCCAATATTAATTTGACTTACGTACTTGTTGAACTGATCATCGTTTCATTTTAAGTGTCGTGAAAGACGACTTCGCAACATATCATTATTATGAACACTTAAAATGAAACGAATGGATTATATCTTTTAAGGGATTTTGCCAACAAATGGCACCATCACACATTATAATAATCCAAATGAAAATGCTGCAGACACAGCATATACATACATACATATATGTTTCAGCTGCAAATCATACGGGATGTATTGCGAATTTGTAAAATTATATTTTGAATGTACAACTCTTCTGTGCATGCTAACAAGAAAATGAAATTTTACTAACCAATATTCCATTGCAAGTTGCAGCTAACTGTTGTTAGTTAGCTGAACTGATCATTCACCAGCTGAAACATGATTTCACTAGTTTTATTTTTTCCCTCCCAACATTTAATGTTGGTTTCCTCTGCAAGCATAAAACCAAATATTAGAAATTAGTAATTTATAGTTTTTCTGATAATGACTCGCGCAGTTGTTGTTTATTAAGAAGCATAATTATCTGCTTAATTTGCTTGGTCTGAGTGTTGTACATGAATATTCAAACTCAAAGAGTTCTCGTCAAATTTAGAGTTCTAATACCATATTTTTAGTAACTAATTCATTTAAAAGCGTAAATTATTAAAAAGATCTAATTATATTAATATGTATATCATATTTTAACGACGGTGCTTAGTAGGGATTTGTTAAAGTAATACTCCCGTCGTACTAAAATGAGTTGACACTATTTATTTTTTTTCAGAGTAAAAAATGTCCCTCATTTTGCGACGGATACAATACTAGCTAATCCGAGAGCAACTTAACTACATCCGAATCGTCATTGTGTAAATTAACCACATTATCATCTTAATCACGAATTATTATATACGAAAGTGAAAACAACAGAAACAGAAATTATATGAAGTATATGATTTGCAATTCCTTTATCGATGACCTCTTCCACGTTATTTTTTGCTTGGCATTAAGAGACCCATCATTATAATTAATCAAAGATTCGTACTTGACTGCGTAACAACTAATAACATAAGCACAATTACACAACTTCTATCTCATTCATGTTTTTGCACGCGAACACTAATGAAAATGATGCTTTGTAAGATTAGAACACAAAATTGGAGAGAGAGAGAGCAAGCAAAGCTTTTTTTTTAGGCGGTAATTATTAGTTAATCTTTAGGTGGGATCTAATTAAAATGTCATTATTATTTTATTTTATTTTATTTTTTTGGATCCCAAGGGGACATGGAAACGGATCGAACCTGAGAACTTAGGTTCCCAATTAATATGTCATTAAGGAGTAATTGTAATTAGAAAAATATTTGATACACCGATTAATCAACAGACACGCTTCAAAGGCTACAAATTCGTAAAACATGTCTGATGATTTATGCTGTATATCTAGCATTGCTCTTATAAATAACTAGTCATTGACCTCTTTTTATAGTTTCGAAATCATGAAAGATTCCAGTGATTACTTAATTAAGAAATTTTAAAAAATGTGTAGCGAATAACAGTAATTCCAAAAATCGGTTATTATATAGAAAGTATTTCCTTCCAAAGTATTTATTTTTTCGGTTATAAGCAAAAGGACGCACAGATATTTTGGGTAGAGAAACAAGATATTTATGTTAAAATTAATAGTTAATATATTAGGTTTGAGAGGGTAAGAAAATTACGTGCATGGATCATATCATATATTATCACTTACCATACGATGTCACTTAAAACCGATAAATGTCACCAACCCATGTCACAATTAACCTTTCAACCTTAGCACTCAAAGATGACTAAAGTTTAGGCTTGATTTATATAAATATCTTCAATAGTTCCCCTCCCCCTCCCCCTCCCCAGTTGGTATACCGTGTGTCTAGGCACACGATGTGTTAGGTGCGCCAAAATGCACATAAATATAATAAATTATGTACACAATGTGAAATAAAATATACATAAGTTATATCATTATTATGTACATAATTATTATGAAATTTTATATCATATTATGTACATAATTTTAAATATTTATGTACATTTGAGCGCACCTAGCACCGTGTGCCTAGGCACACGATATAATTTGTGGGAGTGGGTGGACTTTGTACTGTTCTTTTTTATTATTATTTTTTTCAATTTTTAATTTTAAATGGAGGCAGTAGCACCTTCATCATCAACTAAAGATTAAATTAAGCCATATTAGATTAGATTAGATTAGATTAGATAGGCATTAATATTACTATATATATATATATATGTGGTTGTTGGATAATATTGAAATCATTAACACTAGATAGTGGAGTAGTATTATTAATAACTTTGAAGAGGTCTTTAATTATTAACCTAGCTAATTTGAAATAATTATTAATGAACAAAAGTAAATTTAAATTAAACTCTAATACATACCTTTATTTATTTTTATTACTAATATCTGATACACTTAATACTTAGGTTGACTTTTTTCATTTTGACTTACGATAATGCCTATTTTATCAATATTTTTATGCCATTGTCTGTCGACTATAATCCACTCATTTCTCGTTGTTGTTGGTCACGGTAAGTAGTTTGGATGAGTTAATCAATTTTCTTCAGTAACATATTTTATTAGTAAATGATGAGATAAAATTATTTTAAATATTAACCGACTCAAGTCTAGATATACGGCGGGTAGGGTAGCAATTAGTATACTAAGCGGATGCCGCTTAGTATTAGAAGCAACAGCAATTGCAAATCATGCGCGGGATTCACTAGCTCATTAATTAGAATTTTTAACATTCCTATAATGATGGGATTTAATTATCAATCTTCCTCCTTTTTAGGCCATAAAATAGAGCATTAAA
>JAOWAN010000047.1:2542024-2558625 GCA_028566635.1 Lobelia cardinalis | reverse complement strand
ACCCTGGCTCCTGTGATGCACATCCTGCGATTTACCTCCTCCACGTTGGCTCAGGGCAGGGTCGGTGGAGGACTGCCCGGGTTGCAGTCTCAACCTTTCTTAATAATCTCTAACATTTTTTGTTGCCCTTTCAGAAAACAATTGTTTCATAACTATTTAATCCATGGCTACCCGAAATGCCATTGCCACACAATCTAAGTATTAAGACACTATTTCATATCGAAAACAAATAAGTCTTATCAACACTTAATAAATATTCTGAGTTATTTCATTTTCGCTTGCATTAACTAGAGAAAAACAACAAATGATCGGTCCATCGAGTTGTTAACCATTTTGAGATAAAATTAAATTATTCTTTTGTATATTTTCTCTTACATTTAAGGTGCCGAGATTTCAAGAATTGCAAACTATATATAAAATGCGTTATTTGTGATTTCACCCATAATAATTTGATTTTCTCATAGGTTGACTTTTTGAGAAGAAAATGGCAAAATCGTTTTGGGATCAAGACAACACAATTCATGGCATTTTTGAAAATAAATTACATCCTTCTTCCCAAAAATTATTTCGCTGTACTTTTGTGTAAATATTAAAAAAAAATAGCTAAACAAGTTTTTTTTTTTTTTTTTTTTTTTTCCCCAAGGGGGCATGGAAAGGAATCGAACTGTAAAGCCCAGCTCTACCACTGAGTCACCCATTGGTTCGCTTAACAAGCTTTTATCTTAAATAAATTATACACTAAATATTGAACTATTTTTAATAATTACATTAGTTTTTTTTAGAATATAGAAAAGTATAAAAAATAATGTGTGCTTGGGAAGACAGTTTTCCCCACTTTATTCGTAAAAGGGCTAAAACGGTTGTTTCTATGTTAATCAAAATTTTTTTTTTTACGTACCTACTATTTTTATATGTCTCTATATCAATCTTTATATCCTATGAAATATCAAATCAAATTATAGTTATCATTCTCTCTCTCTTTTTCTGTCCATCAGTATCATATAAATATTTCAATTTTGAGGAACAATTACGAAATTTTATATTCCACAACACATAACAAAAAAAAAAAAAACAAATCTCAAACCAAAAACCCTATGTCCACTATTTCAAGATAGAGGGGGGGAGTACTCCACCGTTTCAAAGTCTAAGGTGGGCTACTATTTTAAATCAGAGAGAGTAATAATTTTCGGTAAACAAACGCTATATATAGCCAAATCAAAACAAATCGTTTGGTAGGGGGCACATGATAGTAGTATTAAGAGGGAATAGGTATTATTAATAATTTTATTCGATATTTGGTAGCCATTTGAGACAATTATTAATTAATACCACTAAATCAGGATATGGATCTAATACCCCCATTTAAGGGTATTATTAATATATGGGTAGGGGGTGGTATTATTTATACCCCTTATTAACAACTGAAATTACTACAACATGATTAAATTATGCTAATAATATTTTAATAATAATGCTATCAAACATCATATTATTATTAATTAATACTATTATTAATTGTGGCCTCACTAAATAATAACATTATTAATAATACTACTTATACCCTATAATCTCATACCCTCTATCAAACGACTCAGACGAATAATGTGGATTACCAAGGAGAATGCAAAATACTACTACCTCCGTTTCTAGCTGAATCTTTTGTTTGGTGTTTACAAATAATTTAATTTAATTTATTAATAAAATAAATATTTTATATACATTTTTTGATATTATTATTTCATATACATTTATTTTAATTAACCCACGAGCTTTTAACCTCTTTTAAATTTAAAATACAAGTGCAGCGAATAGACCTTTCTTACTTAAAAGGAAAGAATAAATTATAGAAATGATCCTTGTTATAAAAAAAATTATTTAGGAAAAAGTCCTTAAATTTAACATTGCTAAATATAGTTTGGTCATGTACTGAAAAAATTAAAAATAATTGATTCTAAACTTTAATTTCGATCCTATTAAATTTGAAATAATAATAAACATACATGATATTTGTTAATAGTAGGAATAAAGACGTCAAATTCACTCATTTAGTCCGTTAGACTGACTTATTTTTTCCGTTCTCTACAAGAATAATAAGAAAAAAAATGGAGAAATAAGTGAATCTGACATTTTTTACTCCGTCATTAATAAGTGTCATATATATTTATTTTAATTCTAAATTTAATTAGAATTAAATTAGAATTTAGAAATAATTACACTTTTTTTTCATATATAAATTAAAAATAAATAATCAAGTTTTAAATATTTTTCTTCAATTACATTTTTAATTTTTTCAGTATACGGAATCATTTCTTCGACTTGCTAAAAGAAAAAGCGGTTGTGTTCTCCTGAGTGATTTTCACCTTGATTTTTTATTTTTCTCTGTCATTGGTCCCCTATTTTTTCTCTCTATCTCTTCTACATTTTACTATAATCATTACAAAAACCCGATTTATTTAAACCTAAACAATATTATAAACTTTTTGCAATTTACAATGACAAAAATACCCCCATCTTTTCACTCCACTCGATGGGCATACATATGAGTGCTTTTGTATAAATAGAAAAGGAAATCAACTGCTCCTTTTTGCTTTTCCGAGGAACGCCCCCAAACTCCCATTTCCCTCTTCTCCCCTCTCCCCCACTACCCCAATACAGACCCATATATAGATAGATACACTACACTACACTACCCACACACATCAATCAAATCTCTCTCACTTTCTCTCTCTCCATGTAATCTGCAGAAACGAAAAGGAAAGCTCGACAAAACGGTTGAACCAAACTACCCTTCTTCCTCAATACAGAGTGATCTCCCTATATACAAATCTACTCCATTACTTCTCTTATTTCATGTAAGTGTGTGTGTGTGTGTGTGTTTGAGTTTCTAACAGGTCTTCTCCTTGTCAATGGTGTAATTCACATGAATTCACAATTCTCTGTTTTGGTTTCATGCATCCACAAATTTCACCTTTCTCTTTGACCACACACATTTCCCATAAAATCATTACTGCTGCTTTTAGCAAACTTTTGCTTTTTTTCCTTTCTTCTCATTTTTCCATCTCCTCCCCTGTTTCTTAAAACTTTTTTGCATTCCAAGTTCTGGGTTTTTGAGTTTTGATTGAGATTGGAGCTTCAGAAATCACAATCCTTTTTTGAAAAAAATAAAACACCTTTATTATGTAGATATTCTGCAATCCCTTCTGCATTTAGTATTAAAAGCATTTCTTCTTTCCTTTCCTTTCCCTTCTGTACTTGTATTTTATGCCAAACTCTTTGGGTAAATTTAGGTGAGATTACTTTTTTTTTTTTTTTTTTTGGGTTAAAAAGTTGTTTTTAAATGGGGAGTTGATCCCCCAACCCTCCAAAAGATCTCACCAATCAAGAATCTTTTCAATAATTTGTTCATCCTCTCCACTCTGTTTCCCTCTCTGTAAAGACCTTTCTTTACTTGTACAGTTCTCTCTCATTCCTCCACAATATTTTCCATATATAATTATAGGTATACTATTTTTTTGCCATTATATTTTCTGCTTCTTAAATCATGGTTGTCATCTGTCAAATCCTTTGAATATATTGAATAATATGTTTGCATTTTTCTTTTTTCTTCTTTGTTTTTGTTTAGTATTCAAGAGAGAGAGAGAGAGAGAGAGAGAGAGAGAGAGAGAGAGAGAGAGAGAGGTTGTCTCAATGTCCCCTGCAACTGGGTCTTTAATATTTCCCCCCCGTTGAAAATTAAGTTTTCCACTACTTAATAAACAACAAACTCTTCTTAAACAATGGAATTATTCTTGACAAAACTGAAATTAAATCACCCCAATGGCACAATTTTTTTTTTTAAAGATTTGTTCTCTGGCTTATAAGACTTTCTTTATTTTAATTAGTCGATCTCATCTCCAATAAATATCTCCCTTAACCCCTCCAATAGATCCCATTTCTATCCTTCATCTCTCTCTCTTATAAAATCTGATGAAATTTCTCTGTCTTTCAGCTCAGAACTCCCTTTGTTTTGTAACCTCCAACAATGAGAACCGAAAGCATTAAACAGTCCAAGGTATGTTTTTTACTTGCCACACGCAGTACATGTGTGTTTGTGTTTGTGAATTTGTAACGTAATATTCACTCAGACCACCCCATTAACGAAAAAGGTTAACTTATTTTACAGTCCTCGTGGCCCAAAGTAGTTGCCAAGAAATGGCTGAACATAAAGACCGGCGCCGACGAATTTCATTCTGATTATGCTCTCAATTGTAAGTTTTCATTTAAATCAAATTTTAAATTTATTACTTCCTCCGTTTCGATTTAATTGTCCTTAACAGTGATATATTATGAAAGTTTATATCGCCTCGGGACAATTAAAATGAAACGTATTCGCTAATACCTGCATTTTAAAACGAGCGTCACAAATTATTTAAATAAAAATAAATTATGACACTTATTTTGAGATGGGACGGTTTTGATTACAATATGGAATAACTTTTTTGCTGTCAATTTAATTTTAAAATTATGGGGTTTTAAATTTTCCAGCTATGGCAGAGAGAAAAGAAAGGAGAAGGAAGAGTTGTTCAGACGAGGGGAGGTGCATGGTGGTGCCGGAGGAATTATCTGGTAATATTACTGTACAACGGCGCAGTAATTTTGTTTGGTTGGCTTTCAGTCATATTTGCCGTTCGATCGGGTAGAATAGGTAGGCGGGGGGTGCTAGCTAGGCCTATCAGGAGCCATTAATAGGTAGCTTCTTTATATGATTGGACGTTGTAGGGCAAAAAAAAAAAAAGAAGTCTTTGGGAAGAGTGTGAAGAGAAACGAATCTCATTGGTTGTCAAGTAGTTAGTCAGTGTTGCGTGAGTGGCATCAGTTCGTGCCACGTGGAATTCGTCCCCACAATAGTTTCTTTGTGCTAGTCTGTACCCGAGTACTTCTAATGTATGGCAATTTTTTGATCATCCAAGATTTGGTTAATGAGGACAATTTTAGGTTGACTTTTTGTTAATGTGAGTATTGGGAAAATATGTGGCAATTGAATTTTCTTTTGGCTACAAATGTTGAAAATAGAATATCTATATATAAAAAAAAAGGATAGTGAGAGCTATTTGATCGAGGTCAGTAACACTAAATAGTATTATTAATAATTTTGTGATAGTCATTTGTAACAATTATTCCATAGTGATCTCAGTAATAATAGTACATATACTCCCTAATTTTATACTCCTACACCAAACGACTCCGGGGTCTATAAACTGCTATGATATATATTTGTATAAATATGAGTGCATTTTTGGAAAAATTATGTTAAGTTAAGTAACCAAAAAATAATTAATATGAGCTTATTATATGAAATGGAGAAGGTTATTATGATAAACGCAGTCTGTTATTTCGTGCAATTTCATGTCAATGTCGCAAAATATTTTATTCTGAAATTAAAGCATGCTTTGAACTGATTATTGAATTTTAATTTGATTATAGAGGGATGGTGGACACCGGACGTAACCAATGATCATAGTGAAGCTTCTGATGAGCCCACATTTACCGGTAATCACAATCTCAGGTGAGGCATGAAAGACCATGTTTCTCTTTCGTTGGGATGGCTCAATAGATACCAATTAATTTTGTTATAAATTTGTTATGTTAACGACAATTTCATAATATATAGTAATTTTATAACAACAATTACCTAACATGAGCTTAATTTTGATTCATATGCTATAAGATAAAGTCCCCCATTTCTGTTGCTAATTAAATTACTGGCTTAGCTTTTAGAACCTTTTTCATGGAGTGGACCTAGCCAAGTATCGCTTTTGTGACATCAAAGTTATCAACTATAATCAGCATTATGTTGATTCAAGATAGATTTCCCTATTATGATAATACCATCCAAAATTAAGTGCATTAGCTGCATTATGTATACAATGCATCTAATAACATGAATTATTGTCTCTAATCTGCAATGGTGGGGGGAAATGGTGCACTTTGTTGCCCGTCCACTATTGGCCAATTTTAATTAAATTATTATTTGTTTGTAATACGATTTGTTTTTATTACATTAATTAACTTAATGAGTTGCCTAACATGACTAAATTCTGCTTATTGCTTTTGTATAGCATGTACGTAGGGACGTGGAATGTTGGAGGAAAGTCGCCCCACGATGGTTTAAATCTAAGAGATTGGCTTAAAACTCCTACCCCAGCTGATGTATATGTTCTTGGGTACGTTAATAATCAATCTCTTAATTAATACAGCTTCATAATTATTGTATTTAATCTTATGTAAGTGACGTTTTATTGCAATAAAAGATGTACAAGTAAAAATCAAATTTCTATATAGGAGTACAATTTTACTTGAGAAGAAGGAAAATTAAATTTTCAAGTATGCAACTTGGTAGTTGTAAATATCCTATGATTCCAATGATGTGCCCCAAGTGGTGTTTGGCCTTCTTGAGCAGACCCTTTTTTTTTTTTTTTTTGATGCGACCTTAACATGCTTGATGCGACCTTAACATGCTCACCAGCTCACCTCTAACGTGCAACCTACCTCTCTACAAGTCTACCTTTGCATCATTTACCATCTTAGCCCTACTAGTTTGTTTTTTTCCTTTTTTCTTTCTGAATTTCCAATTTTTTTATTTTGTTGAAACAAAGAAAATAGATATGTTATGAACAATTTTACGCAAACATAATGTTTGATCTGGTATCGTGTACTATCAGGACGAGCAATTTTGGTAATCGGTAGTAAAACTGTACTATGATCATTATTAGTGAATGATCAGTGACTAAGTGTACAAATAATTGTAGTGTTGAAGGTCTACATTTGCAAAGTTTGTTTGTGAGTTTGAAATTTTGATCGGTGGTGTGGTCAAGTATTACTTGAGTTGGTTAGCTTCTTACATACCAAGTACCCTTTTGCTATGAACCAGGTTTCAGGAGATAGTACCTCTAAATGCAGGGAATGTACTAGGAGCAGAGGACAAAAGCCCTGCAGCCAAATGGCTTTCACTCATCAGAGAAGCCTTGAACTCCAACCAAAATGACCAAGAACCTTCCCAATATCACAATAATACCACCAATGCTGAGCTCCGCCCGAGGCTCATCTTCTCTAGTCTGATATCCTTAGAAGATGAGCTTCAGAACGAAGATTTTCAACGATACTTTTCTATGAATTCTTTCTCGAATTCAAATTTGAATCAAGAAGGTTCGCCTAATTCAATGCAAGATGGGTATTGCCTAGCTGCAAGTAAGCAGATGGTTGGCCTTTTCCTGTGCGTATTTGTTCGTGCAAATTTGTATCGTAATATTAGCAATTTGAAGGTCTCTTGTGTTGGAAGAGGCATTATGGGATATCTGGGGAATAAGGTACAATTACCAAAATCTAATAGAGAAAAACACTTTGTTCATCATTTTCAGTTGTTTATCATATATGCAAAATTTGATTCTTTATGGAAAGTGTTCATTGCTGTGTATTGAAACTTAATTTATTTCTATTCCTTTTTGGCGTTAATGTGATGGCAGGGATCGGTATCTATTAGTATGACATTGTACGGGAAAACATTTTGCTTCGTATGCACTCACTTGGCCTCCGGAGAGAAAGAGGGAGACGAGTTCAAAAGAAATGCTGATGTTATGGAAATATTGAAGAAAACAAGGTTTTCTACTTCATATAGAGTCCTTGGAAAGCCTGTTCCACCTGCTAGCATTTTAGCTCACGAGTAAGTTTACCCAACTTTCAGCCCACCAAAATCATTTCTTCTTAAGTCGGTGTGTTTAGGCAAAATTTTCATGATGGATTGGCTCAACCCTTTGTGGTTTGTCTAAACTTTTGTTCGCTTGCTCATGCAGCAAGGTCATTTGGCTTGGAGATCTAAATTATCGACTGTCATCTAGTTGTGATGACATGAATGAGTTACTTAAGAAGAATGATTGGCAGGCACTTTTGGAGAAAGATCAGGTAAATGATCAGATGAGAATCGCTAAACTTCAATTCCATTATTGCTTCACTTTTTTAAGTTAGACAACGTGACCATTGGTTTTTAAAAACTAAGAGCACTTATGATTTGCAGTTAAGGACGGAGCAACAAGCAGGCAGAATTTTTAACGGATGGGAAGAAGGGAAAATCCATTTCGCTCCAACATACAAGTACTGTGCCAACTCTGACTGCTACGTTGCTCAAACTTCCACACCAAAAGACAAGAGACGCACTCCTGCTTGGTAAGATTCTGAATGTCCATTTATCAACGTTTTTTGGTGTAACTCACCTCACAGTTTTGTAGATTCATTCAATAGAATCGAAACGTGGTTTTCTGGTGCTCTCTGACTTGTTCATGCACCTAGCCGCGGTGATTTAGAAAAAGTACAGTATATATTTGGCATCTAGGCATTATATTCCCTGGTTAAACCTGCAATATACGATTAAGAAATCTAGTATTTACAGATTCGATTATGCCTATATTCAATAAGAATATTGGCAACCGACATCGAACCCTAATTAAGAATGTAATGTAGGGTTACTTCTTTTATATATATACTTAAAGAAATCTAGATTTTTTGTTCAACAGTGTTAGTACTGTTAAGTTGACTTGTTGGTTGTGGCTATCTATGATCAGTTAGTACTGATGGTGATTAAAGAAAGAAGTTAGGATAGAAATACATATTAAAAAATGTTGTGGTTATATTTCTCCGAACAAAAATTGGTCAACACCTCCACTGTTACGCTATGAATCAATCACTTAACAAGTGGAATATATTAATCAGAGCGAGAAAAATGGAGGCATTAGATATGACTCAGAACTTCAAGTTGAAATATATATCCAAGGAGACAGAGACAATGTGGGCTATTAGTGTATTGCATTCTTCAATAAGGTCCACCAACTATTTTATTTCAATTCCCATGGAGGTTTGACCTCATGCAAATTCGTCACACATATTCACACACACACACACACACACACACACTCACCACACATTTATCCTTGAAAAGTAATGTTAGGTATACAGTAAAAACCAACGAGCAGTTGGTGCAGTGGTGCCAGGGACTGCACTTGGAAGGACAGACTAAGGTTCGATTCCCCGCAATTACGTTGGGATATTCACACATTTGATATTTTTTTTTGGTATATTTAGCATTTTTCAAAAATGAAGTCATTGAAAGAAAGTCCACGTAATGTAACAATTTTCAGCGATATCGAATGGTTAATCCAATTTTCAAATAGGGTCAAAACATTCGAAGTTGAAATAGTCTGAGTGTGTCTCCTGTTTGAACAAATTTGAATTAGCACAATGTTTTTCTTGTGATTGGATTTATAATAAGTTGGTTGATGTTAATTATGTTGTTTGTTTGGATGCAGGTGTGATCGAATACTATGGAAAGGAGAAGGGCTAAAGCAATTATGGTACGTGCGAGGCGAATCCAGGTTTTCGGACCACAGGCCGGTCTATTCGCTATTCTCGGTCCAGATTAATGGCCACCCTCAATAACCAGAACAAGGACAAAATCAAACCCATTGTTGATCCAAACAGTCCCCATTCTTGTGTGACCAAAATCCAAGCAGAAGAAGACTGGTGGTTGATCACACCACTAGGGCACGAAGTTGCATAGCCAGCGCGCTCGGTTACTGACCAGAAAGTAACCGACCAATAAGGGTATCTTAGCCGAAATTTTCTGACAAATGACAGGATGACACGTGGGTCGGTCTCCAAGAAGTATTCATCTGATGTCTCGAGCAAATTTTAACAGTTTGGGACAATGCGCAAGTTGGGGTTTGATTAAAAAGCTTATCATCTTCTTGATTGGGCCAGCCTATGGTGCTTGTACCTTTGTTGGGGTAAGGTGATAAAGCAACGTGAAGGTCTTGGTAAGGAGGGTGACACGCATGCTGGGTTATTGACACGTATTGGTCAACGAGCTGGAACACACTACTTATACTACTCCATCATGGAGGAGATTGGGTCAACTCACCTTTTGCTAAAAGAGTGTCTTCTTTTATTTGGTGTTTAGTTGTTTTAATGGGAAAAGGGCCAATATATAGGTGGTATGATTAATGGAAAATGTGTACAAAGAAAGTAGAATGAAAATGTAAAAAAGGGGGAAAAAAAAGTTTTCTTTGAAAGGGTGATTAGGTTATATAGAGGCTATATTGGTCAATTTTGTTGTGACATCAATTTTGTCAAATATTAATACCGGTATATCTTTATTTCAGTCCCATTATTGATACTTCGATAGCTTCATATTCATTTTGAGTATTGTTTGGATGATTTTTTAGTTTTGTTTTTGAATTTTTTGTAAATAATTGCAGTAAGAGGTAGGAGGAAAATATATATAAAAAGAAAAACACTTAATACATGGTATATATCGATCGCATACAATACAAACTTGTATCTTTACATAAACTTATAGAATGTGTCTAACACTGCTGACATAGAAAATAGTGGGAACAAATACACTCTATATGTTCTCATTAATTCATACGGGCTCCACTCCCGAATTTTTAATAAGAGGAAAGAAAGGGAAAGAAAGAGAAAAGAAAATAAATACAGATCGGGAAAAAGATTTATTTTATTAGATGTAAGTAGGGGTGTCAATTTGTGTACTCATAAATTTATTGAATTTAATAGATTTATATAATTTACTTTTTACATAAGTCCAAATTTCTTTATCATCACTCTATTAAAAGAGATAAAACTTGATGAAAAAAATTCAATAAAGCTATGAACACACAAATTGTTGCCCATAGTGTCTCATACATGCCAGCCCTATGCTTTTTACATCCTAATCCTAAGAATTATAATGAACATTTATGAAAGAATTTCATTAGTACGACTGTACAAGCATGTGAAATAATGCAGTATCAAATGTGACATCTAATAATGCAACTATTTTTTTGTTTTTTTGGTTGCAATTAATTGGATTTCGAAAAGATGTTTTAAGTTGGGTCTTAAGGCCTAACCATTAAGCCCATTTCAAGGTACTGCTTTTGAGAAGGCCCAACTTATACAATGAAATTCAACAAAAATTTATGTTTGGATATCTCCAAATCAATAACGGCCCATATTACTCTTCATCTAGTCCACGTGTACCCAAACGTGGACCCCACAAATCCTTCGATCGTGCTGAGCAGCAACCTACTATCGCTGCCTCGAACCAAAATTCCCCATCTACATCGCTTAGATCTCGCCGTTGTCCTCATCCGTACACCCTACGCCGGCAAAAATGATCGGTTGGAAATCGTACGGTCACTGATAAGTCTTCCGGAGGTAACGATTGTACCCTATCTCTCTGTCTTGCAATGGAACGAATGTGCGTATTTATATGAAATGCATTAGGCAAAATGGCTCACCCACGTTGTAATATGATTTTTGTTAGGATTAAAGTCTCATTTTGCGATTGTTTGTTCTTCATTTTCTATTTGGCTGTCGAGAAAATGTAGTACGGAAAGTAAATGTCAAATCCTAAACCGAGTGTGATTTTTTGAGTTTATTATGAAAATTAAGGAAGTAGACTATTACTCAATTTAGTACTTCCTTCGTCTCAAAATGAGCATGATCATGAGTAATTTCTGACATTCATTTTAGGACATAGGGAGTAATTTACATACGTTAATATTGTTCCATTGCAATTGCACTTTGAGATGCAATTGCTTCATTTGAAAAATCATATTCATTTAGGGATAGTTTCGTACTCATTTGGTCCCATAACGGATGTCCGAAAATGAGATCCATTAAGCAACATTAGTGATGCGCGTATACTATAAGTTTCACCCTTGGTACTACTCGTGATTAGTGGAACTTGAAACATGTTGAATGCAAAGGTGAAATTTAGAAACTTCACTAGGAATGGACACTTATTTTAGGACAATGTTCACTAAAAAGATGGACACTTATTTTGTGATGGAGGGAGCGTTATCTTTTTCAATGGCACCCCGTTATGGATTGACAAGTATAGATTCCGACTGAGGTAATTAGCTCCATTTGAGTTGGCTCGAAAGAAATTATTCGCTATCTTCATCTTAAGAAAGAAATTCCCACGTTGACTTTCACTTTGATTACTTTAGAATTGATAGTCGACACACATGCACTTACGTATTCATTGTTAAGTGCTAAGCTAAGAGTTTTAGTAATTTATGCAGAATGAGTATTCTAATTTCTCCCTTTTCCCCACATTTTCTATTTCAAGTTGAAATAATGAAGTCAAAAATTTCTCCTATCAGCAGCCAAATTGGAGGTTTTATGAATGCAATAAACCAACGAAATTGTAGTTTTATGGCAAAAATGCTTGGACTTTTAATAACTGAGCTGCCAAGCAGCTGAATTAAGAATTATCAATGCTGCATTTTCTTTCTGTTTCCCAGACCGGGAACTAAGTTGAGATTTTTTTTTTCTTCTTTGACTTTTGGAATAATTAGTTGAGTACTTCCTTTCATGTGACTTTAGCTAAGTGAATTGTCTTTATGTTTGTAAGTTTTTGGCTGGATCAATGTAGATGGTCTGAAGCCTTTGTTTTCTATAACTAGGTTGCTGCTACTGGGATCGAGAGTGCAACGGAGCAAATCAAATAGAGATTAGTGAACTGAATTGAGAGCTGAAAGATGGTAAGCATGCATCTGGATCTTTCCTATGTTATTATTTTATTCATGTCTTATATTTATGTTAGAAGGTAGAATTGCATGCTTTTACCTCGCACATCAGCGTTTTGTTCTGCTGCAATAAAATTGATGTAAAACTTCTGGAGTATGTTTCCTCTAAGTTCGATTGGTTTTCATATTCAGCTTTTAAGTGTTTGTAAGTTCAAAGGAAAAGTTTGGACAATGAAATGTTGGATGAAGCGGAAGAAAATTCATTTCTTCTAGTAGGCGTGCATCACAGTCATATTTATTGCTTTTACTCGTTTAAAAGTGAATATTTGGTATTCACATTTAGATTGCTTTTTCTTGCTAGTCGTTCCAGAACAAGGGGTTTTGGATGGCAAAAGGTCCTGGGAGCTTAAATAATGGTGAAATGGCGTACGAAACTTCCTCGCGAATTGAGCCTAAGCGTTCTCACCAATGGTTCATGGATGGTAATGATGCAGAATTATTTCCCACAAAGAAGCAAGCAGTTGAAGTTCCGAACCCCAGCTCTTTCTCTGGACTTCTAAACTCAAATATTTCTGCATGGGAAAATGCTCCCAGTTTCAACTCATTTGCAGGTCAATTTACTGAAAGGCTTTTTGACAATGAAACAGCTAGGACTGTCAATTTTGATGACAGAAATCTTCCATCAGTTGGCATGGGCAGTATGAATATGGGGAGAAAGGTTGTTGAGGATCCATTCGGGATTGATTCCTCGTTTGGTTTATCTATATCTCATCCATTGGAAGCTCCTAGATCAGGTCTTAATTATGGTGCCATTAGGAAAGTGAAAGTCAGTCAGGTCAAGGATGCAGAGAATTTCATGTCTGCGTCTATGGGACATTCTTTTTCCACTGCAGATAACAGTACCATGTCAGGTGGTCAGGCTTACACCAAGGCTAGTGGCAATTGCATATCCATGGGGATTTCTTTTAACAGAGGGAATGACAGCATGATATCTATGGATGAACATTTTAACAGAGAGGATAACATTGGAATATCGATGGGTCTCGCTTACAGAGAGAATACTGGTTCCTTACCAATTGGTCATTCTGTCAGTAAGGGTGACACCAATAATACAGCAATTGCCCAAGCCTTCATCAAGGGTGATGAGAACGGTGTACCTTTGAGCACCTTCAAGGAAAATGATAGTTCAATATCAGTTGGTGTGGATTTCAGTAAGGATGATAGTGCTAATACATCACTGTGTAATACCTGCAATAAGGGTGTTTGCAGTACCACATCAATAGGCAACAAGGTAGAAGATGATGGAATAGCCATGGGCAAAGTTGATAATAGTATTACGTCCCTTGGACACTCGTTTACTAAGGGAGAAAGCAATTTCATATCTTTTGGCGGATTAAATGATGATGATGATGACGATCCTTCAGGAAGGCTCATATGCAGTTATGATTTGTTGATGGGCCAGACATCTGATCAAAGATCAGAAGAACCAAGTGGAAAGAGTTTGGTCGAATCAAATGGAGATTCACATATAAGTGCTGCTCAAATGAATATCTTGGGAGGAACAAAGAAAAAAGAAGAGCAGAAGGCAACTAAGAAAGCTCCTCCCAACAATTTTCCTTCAAATGTCAGAAGTCTGCTGTCAACTGGTATGCTGGATGGAGTACATGTGAAGTATGTTGCCTGGTCAAGGGAGGTAAATCTTAGTTATCAAGAGTTGGTTTTTTTATTTGCTTATCATTTGGTGACTTGTGTAATTCTTCCTCTGCATGCTAGAAGGAGCTTCGCGGTATTGTTAAAGGTTCTGCCTATCTCTGCGGCTGTAAATCATGTGATTATGCTAAGGTGAGTTTGTTATTACATTTTGTGTTTGTCCTGCATCTATGTGCCTTCATTCGCAACCTAACTTGGAGTAATTATTAATTAATAGGCCATTAATGCTTATGAGTTTGAGCGTCATGCTGGTTGCAAAACAAAGCACCCAAATAATCATATATACTTTGAGAATGGGAAGACAGTCTATGGGATTGTTCAAGAACTGAGGAACACTCCTCAAAGTTTGTTGTTTGAAGTTATCCAGACAATAACAGGATCACCAATTAACCAGAAATCTTTTCGACTCTGGAAAGGTAAAGGCTACTATTTTTGTTCCACTGTTATGCTAGTATATGTTTGCAGTTTCATCTCGTTTGTTTCAAGTCTTTGCTAGTCCTAATAATCATTTCCTCTTCAGAGTCATTTCTAGCTGCTACACGTGAACTTCAGCGGATATACGGGAAGGAAGAAGGGAATAAATTATCTTGACGAGCTTTTTCTCTGAATGAGGTATTATACATTGTTTTATGCATATTAGTACACATCCTTTTCTAATGACCTCTTGTAACTGAACCACCAAATATTGGAGGTTTGAGATGGTCAAGGTAAGAAAATAAATTTGCCCCTACATCAATAATGAGCCTAGTCCGATGGTTAGTTGGATAAAATCTGAATACTTCTTGGATTTAGATAAACATACTTGGGTTTGGCAAATCCGAACCATTTAAAATCCATTTACAGTCCTAGGTGTAGGGAATTTTTATGTTGTCTCATCCTAATTTATTTTCTTTTCTTTGTGACTCCTGGTTCGTGGTTGGTCCCACCACCAAGTTATTGGCCCTTCTTTAAGTTACAACTAGAGAAGCAATAGTAGTGGTTTACCTTTTCTATATTTTACCAAATATTGTAAAGATCTAGTTCAATCAAATGTCTTAGAATCAAATCCAACTAAACACAATCCCTTGGAGGAGACGAGACATGCATGCAAATTTGGCACAGGAGTCAAGAGTGCAATTTTGGCGCTCCACCGTCATCACTGTTCCACCTGATAAATGTAACTTATGAACTTCATATTTGGCAATGAGCAAACAGTAAATCACAAAAGCTATTTTCATTATGATAATTTGGAATGAATATGATTTTTCCAAAATAATAAGGATGTTTCCCATGAATTTCCTGATGGTTAGAATCTCCTAGTGGAATTTCTTCCCCTCTCAACTCTCCTCCCAGAAAAGCCCAAAAAGAAACTAATAGTGTTTGCCAAGTTCTCCATGGAGACTGAGATTGATCATTTTCTTTCCTAAGCCTAGGGGAGTGCTTCGAATGTTAGATCTTTCGGAAACTCAAAATTGTGCATTTACACATGCCCTTTATCATAAACTTGATCATCGTTCGCAATAACTGCTTCCGTGGATGTGCGGATGGTGATGACTTCGAGATTAGAAGCTTCCATACCGCATTTACATGCATCCGGTATTTTCTTTTCAAGTTCTGTTTGCTCATCAATAGAAAGGGAAGAGGACTTGTAATCCTTGCTCTTACCCCAGACAACAAGATAAAGGCCTATAACTATGACAATGGCTCCAACAACCCTGCAAAGTTATGGCGTTAGTAAGTTTAACTTTTCCGTATGCATAAAATTCTAATGCTTGATAAATCTGGAGATTACCTTCCTAAACATAATTGCTCGGCCAATATAATAGAGCCCATGACAGCTACAATAATCATGCTGAGCGGACTGAAAGCAGTCACAAAAACAGGACCTCTGGCTTTCATTATTATTCCTTGGATGTAATACGCAAGCCCTGAACAGACTACTCCCTGCATGAGTATGCAACAAATTGGAGGAGTGTAGATATATAAATCCATAATCTTAACTTAAGCGACATGGTGCCCATGGTAAGTAGGGATTTTACTTGTCACATTGTTAGCAAATCGTACTTTGAAGTTTTACTAGTTCTGTCGTTTGAATTCTAAAGAGAGAAACTACTTGGTTGAAGAAATAATGGTTATGAATTATGATTGCTTTTTGTTGAATAGTGATGGATCACAATATTTTAAAGCCGGTAGAAATCACCTGGATTGTTAGAGAATTGTGTTTCACCTATCATCTCTTCGAAATAACGCATGCCCAAAATGGTTAAAAGTATTTCCGTGTGTGTATGAGAGAGAGAGAGAGAGAGAGAGAGAGAGAGAGAGAGAGAGAGAGAGAGAGAGAGAGAGAGAGAG
>JAOWAN010000047.1:2520933-2534494 GCA_028566635.1 Lobelia cardinalis | reverse complement strand
CTCTCTCTCTCTCTCTCTCTCTCTCTCTCTCTCTCTCTCTCTCTCTCTCTCTCTCTCTCACTCACTCTCTCTCTCTCAAATCATTTGTTTTAGGGAATTGTACAATATAATATCTCAAATTGAAATCTTTTATCCAATAAAAGAGAGAAAAGTTTATAAGAAAGTAGTTTAGGTTTGTCTTTTGCATTAATGTGGAGCTTCTCATCATGATCAATACTGTATGCATGGTGTTTGCCTTGTTGGAAAAGCGTTAATTTGCTTTAATAATTTGTTGGATTTTAATTTCGTAAACATGCGATTATTGGGGATCGTTAATTTTATGCCATTTTCAGCTTAGACTAATTAAAGAAGCTAAAGTTGTACTCGCTCTCCATCACCTTTTAAGTATTCTATTTTTATTTATTTTTTTTCTTAAAAAATATTTATAATTTTTTAAAAATAAGACCTTTAACAGATGACGAAACTTTTTTTCTAGAATGCTCCCTCCGTTCCATAATACTAGTAGTCCTTTTAGAAGTCTAAATTTGTTCCAAAATAATTGTTCTTTTAGAATTTCTAGAAAGTTTTTACACATATTTTCCTAAATTATCCTCCTATTTTCCCAACTGCCAATAATTATTAATTATACTTTATCTCTTTTCTTATTATTAAAGAGAGATTATTTAATGATAATAAATTTATCAATATAAATTATTTCTTAATATATATGTATAAGTCTAAAAGATTCATTATTGTGGAAGGGAGGGAGTAATTAATTGCAATGATAAAATCATACCCATAAAGGATTTGAAACACGTGTGACCAAATACCAATAAAGGAAAAGGAAGAGTGCAGTGGGGTGTGGGGTTCAAGGGGAAACAGATATTTAGGGAAGCCAAAATTTTCTTCTAGACGCAGAGTTAAAAAGCTTAAACCTCAAAAGTTGAGGGATTAAATTGAAAAGTGGGTTTTGTAACATTAATGTGAATAATAATGTAATGATCAAACTAAAAAATACTACTAAAAAGAAATTGAGTTAGAGTGGGCAAGGCCATAGAAAAAATCAGGGATGGATTGGTGTTAGAAGAAAATCACCATATTTAAGCTCTCGCTCGCTACAATGCATCAATACGGACACGGATAATATCATACAATGTTTGAGACCGCAACTGATCATCAATCGCATACCGTCTAAATAATTTCCAACACAATACATTTTTTGACGCATTATATGATACATAGGCTGCCGTTCAAATGAGAACTTAAATATCGTAGAAATCAATTTCGATCGTTGATCTCACAAACACAGTAAAATTTTTCGATACTGTGCTCGGTAGTAATTTTTGATTCTATATCGATGATTTATCAAACACAGTAATAATTTCGTTACTATATCGATGATTTCTACAATATTTAGGTTGTTATTGGAGTGCGCTCCTATGTGTATATATATATATATATATATATATATTAAATCTCAATTTTAGAAATTTGCATTTAGTTTTCAAGTTATAGTAGGCTTAGTTGCCAAAACAAAACCAATTTTCAGTTAAATGATTCAAACGAATATGTTAAAGAATTCGTTGTGTACTCAATTTAAAAGAAGAAATCACATAATTATATGTAATCTTGATTGCATAGATAATGCTAATGTCTTCAAAATTTTATTGCATAGATATCTCTATTTGCTTATAGGTAGTGCTTTAAAGCATAGAATATAGTGCTAAATATTTTAGGTTACTTTGATTGATTTTAAGAGGAATATATAATTAGATTTTAGTCATAATTTCAAGAATTATCAAATATAATTTTATAATATTCTTCATAGTTATAATTTTATCGAACCAATTTACTTTTAAAAATTAATTATCATTTAAAATAAAAACGAACACTTAGGACCGGATTAAAAGTTCGATTGTAGTATTATTTTTTTTATAATAATTAAAGTGAAAAAGTAAGAGAGAAATAGAGAGAAAATTGTGGGATCTATTAAATATTTAAAATAAAAAAAATTATAAAAAAGTAAAATTGTGATTCAAATCTTATTTATTTTGAATGAAGGAAGTATTATGTAGTATGTACTCCTACATATTTTGAAATTTACAATAAATATGAGAGGGACAGAAAATTTAGCAATGCATATATTTTGAAATTTACACTTATTATGTTTGAAGATAATACTAAAAGTTGATTGTATTTAATACTCCCTTCGTTTTTATATAAATATCTTCTTTTTTTTTAAAAAAGTCAAATTAAAACATAATTAATATTATTGAACATATATTTATTGAATTTGAAAATTTGAAAAAATATAAAATAAAATATTAATAATAACTTTGATAAATTTACAATAACAAAATAAACTTTTATAAAATATGATTGAGTTTTAGTTTTGTAGACCCAAAATACCAGATCAGGTCATTTATTCTGGTACGACTGTATGAGTGAATAGCATTGTAAATGGATCTTAAATGTATGGTTTCGTTTAAATTTACATTTGTTTAACTTAATCGATGACATATTCGAATTTTATCTAATTAATCATCGGATTAGTCAATAGCTCATTCAAATTCAAATTCATTCGGAATTGAATTTGAAATTAATGGATCGAATTAATCCATTAATAATAATATATATAAGATAAGATAAGATAATTATCCTATAAATTTTACAAAAATAGTATTTTAAAAACATTAATTCAACTTCAAAAAAATTTTAATGTCAAAATCTCCAAATCGAACAAAATGAGAGGATACACAATGTGAAAGAAATATCCCCTTATAAATATATTTAATCAATTATTGAGAGTTCAAGCTTTTGATGAACTAAGAATAAAAGTGTGTCTCTTCTATTCTAGAAGAATCCATGAAGTACAATCAAATATCATGGTATAATATAAACAGTTCTCCTTGTAAAAATAATGTTTACAATTTTATTTTTTATTCTTTTAGTATATAAATATCTTAATATATATTAATTTATTTAAGTAGTAACTATAAATGAACGATATTTGCATAAATCTAAATTTGATTTATTTTGTTATCGATTAACTGATTAAATAGTTAGATAGTTAATGAATATTTTTTTAATAAATTTAAATACGCTTTATTAACAAATTAAAATAAAATTCAATCAATTAACAACCTGAATGCAAGTGGATACTTTTTACATTAATCAATATTATTATTTTAGCCGGTCTCCACTCCACTCGGCGTATATGCATGATTACAAAATCAATCAAAAAATATACTCCTACAGATATTTTTTGTAGGGATAGATTACGGAGTATTAATTTATGCGTAATTCAATCTTTTAGCACGTTTTTTAGGATAATTTTTTTTAATTTCCACTATCTCAGCTTTCATTTTAGAAAGATTTCTTTAATTATCACCATGGGGAACAAAACAAAGCAGTGCATAGGCCACTGACAAAGCTGTCATTACTTTTTTTGTTACTACTTGCTATGTGGCCATACGCAATTAATTTAGTCTACCCCGTCCCCCCCCCCCCCCCAAAATATATATATATATATATATATATATTCCTTTTTATGTTATTTTATTCTAATCAAATTTCAATTAAATATTTTTATAATTTATTTATGCTTGTAAATTTATAAAATTATTAATGATAATTTACATGATATTTTTTCAATTAAAACGTTGTCAAACGAATATCACCTATTCCCTTCGTTTTCAATTTAATTATTTGTGATAGTGACATACCGTAAAAATAAATTTCGCTTTTCAAACAAAACAAAGAGAGACTCATGAAATTGTAAAATTTGTTCTTTCAATTAACTGTGGATTGAAAATACGAAAATTGGGCATCATAAAATCAATACTAGCTCTGTTGCAAAAAAAAACAATTTAAGTTAAATTTATTTTTTGGATCAAGTAAATTTAATTTTAAAAGATTATTTAACATATGTTTATTCTATTTTAAATTTTGAAACTTCAATTATCAAAATAGTATCAAATAAAGTAATAATTATTTTTGTAATTTAACAATACCAAGTGACAATTTTTTAAATATTTGATCAAAATGAAATTTAATTAACTTAAAAAAGGTAAAATGAAATAATTTTTTAGAGACGAAAGGAGTATAATATTATTATTCATAGTTCAAGATCTTCTGTTATAAATTATGTCCCATTTTTTATCTCATTTTTCTTAAATCTTATATTAATTGTTTAAAAAATAATTCTAAAATTTTAAATTCTAAATGCTCATTAATTTATAATACGTGTCATTTTTAAAAGTTATGTGATCAAAGATAAAATATTATTTGAAATAAAAAATCCAAATTTTAATTTTCTTCCAAATAAATTAATCAAAATTTTATCATTCAATTTTTCTAGCTTGGATTCTCTCCATCCCCAAGGTATGGATAGGCCACTTTTGCACTAGTTTCACTTTTCAAGATACCTTATAACACTACCTTACCAGGGTCGAGAAAAAAAATGTAAAATGAAATCAACAGAATTTTAGCGACGAAATCGAACGAAAAAAAATTGAATTAATATATTGGTTCGGTTTCAATTTTTAGAACTATTAAAATCGAAAATATTAATTTGGTTGCGGTTTAATTGTGATATTACACTTTTCAAATCGAACCAAACCGAGTTAATATTAGTATTATAGAGTATTATTATTTTTTTTTTACTTAGTTAATTACTTATATACATTTATATTATTAATGCATTTATATTTTATAATATTGAGTATTGTATTTATATAAATTTTCACTCTTTTCCTTTTACTTTCGATTTTTTCTCATTTAACTTCCATAATAGAGAACTTTGTTCACTTAAATTTTGTAAATTGAATCATAATTTTTTTTTTTTTTTTTGTGATTAAAAATCTCTACTCTATGAATTTGTTCTATCACTTATTAAAATTTGATAATTACATATTTTTTTTTTTTTTGAAAACCAAAAGTTCATAAAAACTAAACCGAAAAATGTAAAACCGCAAAATCAATTTTTCATATTTTGAGGTTGATTTCAATTTTAAAAAATGATAAAACTGAACTACTGATTTAGTTACAATTTTGATCAAAAAGTGATCAAAACCGAACTATGATCACCCCTACCTCGCAAGTACCTAACCTAACACACTCCCCCTTTCGGTCTTTCCATATCGCTCTCATTTGCCTAATATAATCTCTCAAAGAAGTGCTCACTTTCAGTTTCAGGTTAACTCAATAAAACTTCAAATTTTACATTTCCCTCTATGCATCACAAAAATGAGTTTGGTCATGTCAAGTTTCCCAATCACTTGTACATCATATGTGATCAAGTGAAGTCATTCCCCCATCCCCTTCCAAAAAAAGAAAAAAAAATTCATGTCTTGCTTTAGAAAATCCGTGTCGTAGTGAAGTTCACAAATCTCAATGAAGGACAAACGACGCAACATAAAAACTTGACAACTATGGGCGTATCCAACTCCGAGCTTTGAGGTCTAACCTAAAGCTAACAAACTCCACTGACAATGCAAGCTCAATTGAGAAGATTGCGTGCTGTTATAAAAAACAAACACTTTAATCATCCAAAAGAAGCCATAGAATACCAATATAGCTACTTGGATATTTCCGACTCCCTCACATCCCAAAATGAGTGACAATTTGTGATACTCACTTTTACGACTGAGGTAGTAGTACAATGGAAGGGAGAAGAAAATAGAGCAGACAACATTTTTCTGTATTTTGGTAGCAATGATCAAGGAGATTTAATTTAAAAGCAAGAAAGAGAAAAATGGAGGAGGAATATTCTATGAATTGATTACTCAAATAAGAACTTTTCAAACGCAACTTAGTAAATGAACAAGATAATATCAAGAACAATACAAGCAAGCTTGATGCGGTCACAATAAGATTTTTTTTTCACCAAAATGGCCACCCTCTGGATGTATCTCTTCTGTGCTTATGTCAATGCAACTAATTAGCTTAAGAGCCACAGCAAGCTGATTTCTGAGCAGCTTGAGCAGCCCCTGCTCCTTGGTCGGGCTGGTTAATCCGAATAGTCTGAGGCTGCAATTATTCAAAGATAACGATGAACACAACTATCAGGATAATCAGGTCGTTGTCTTATGCAGGTGTTAAGAAAGTTCAAAAGGAAAAAAAAAAAAATGTGATGATAATGAAATTTGGAGGATGAAGCCACAAGTGAAATTTACAGCTTTTGTGGTGGTTCAGAACTAGTACCTCGGCTTTCGAGTCAGTTTCAGCGAGTCTTTGCTTTATGTCTCGAGCAATGGAGAAGAAAACCTCCTCCACGTTCAAATTCGTCTTTGCACTCTGTTCAATCATCATATTGACAAACAAGCTGTTTAAACAATGTACTAATGATTCTAAGTGCAAGAAGTTAGCTTTGCTTACAGTCTCGAAGAATTTGATGCCATATTCGTCAGCAAGTGCCTGGCCCTTTGAGGTCGGAACAGCCTGAAGACGAAGGTCAACGTCAGAACACAATAGACATACAAATTAATTATAATGAGAGAGAGAGAGAGAGAGAGAGAGAGAGAGAGAGAGAGAGAGAGAGAGAGAGAGAGAGAGAGAGAGAGAGAGAGAGACCCTTTTGCTTTCATCCATGTCAGCCTTGTTACCCACCAGTATCTTGTTTACATTGTCAGAAGCATGTTGTTCAATGTTGCGGATCCAATTCCTGATGTCTAAACATGAGAATTGTCAGTTTAGAAAAGTACCACCAAGAAGGAAAAAAATACAGAATCTTTGACTCACTGGCAATAAGCTTCAGGAACCAAAGTTAATAGAATGTAAATGCCCCGAGAACAAAACTAAGGCACCATGCAACGACAGTTCAACAGTAAATAAAAGTGGAAGTAATGAAAAACCGCAAGTCTCATCGAGCTAATTAAGGATAGAAATGGTTAAATCACTAAGCGAGGAGTCATTGATAATATTTTGAATCATGAGAGAGAAGTGAACAATTACTATTGAATGACGACTCATCAGTGACATCATACACCAGTAAAATACCCATGGCTCCGCGGTAGTAAGCTGCAGAATATGAAAACTTCAATGAGAATTGCTTCAAAGTAAAATAAAAAACAACAATCTGCATTACTATGAGTGAAAGGCAAAGACTGAAACTGAATGCTGGTGGTACACGAACGGAGAATGAAAAAGATGGAACAGTCTAACAAGAACCAGAAGAATAGCACTTAGCTTAACAACAATAATGAAATGTAAAACCAGATTGGACTGGCTTCCGATTGCAGTGCGTCTTTGATTTTCTTTGCAGCCAACCATTATTATTTTAATTTTGGGCCTTCTCAGGTCATTTCACATTCTTAAAAATACTAGTACTCTATCCCTAAATGAGTGCCCTATTTCGAATTTTTTTGATCAATTTTCTTGAACTTTGACCAATCTTTGATGAAAATTAACATATTTTGTCAAGCTGTAAAAAAATTATTGATAGTCCACTTGATAATCTTACAAAATTTTGAATTTTACATTCTAAGCATAATTGATTTATGTTAAATAATTATTGTAATAATAAAAATGTTGACTTTTCACAAACCAAGTAGAACACTTATTTAGGGACGAAGGTAGTAGAAGATGAGAGAAAAAAATACTGCCAAAATCTCTTCAGGAAAAATTCACAGTAAGAAATAAAGAATGCTTTTCCAGATGAAATTTATTCCATTGGTCAGGGGAGAGTTTACATGTCCACCAATCTTATAAGATAATAATCACCATAGTGCAAAAACAAAGGTGAAATAAAGAATTTTTCAGTCGAGGCAGAAGACATCCAAGAGGGTACATAGCCGGGCTGAGCTTGGTCATGCTGGTAACATCAAATTGCAGTGTTAGAGAAGATGCATAACTCCTGACTACACTCCACCTTTTTGTTTCCAGAACCTCATTCCTAGGTTAAGCTCTCATGAATTTTATTCGAAGGATAATGGTACAGAAAGACATCATTTCAAGCCTATACACTATTATACCAACAAACCAAAAGAAAGAAAATAAATAAGAATTTCCAAACTGACCATACGACTTATGAGAATGCATGTATTGAGCTCACCACCAAGATATATATCATCACCATCCTCTCAAACAAGGGACGCGCGTTTAATGGTGTATGACTTGGTAACTCATGATGCTGGACAGGACGTATGGCATCGTAAAGCGCGGTATGCGAATATGCATTGGCACTCTATGGGTGAGCCAGCAGAGGAAAAGTAAGGAAATGAGCTCGAGGCGGTGACCTCTGCCACCATGGCTGCTGCAACAGTTGCGAGCCTAGCACCTGAGAACGGTGCAGATATTGTTGTTGTTGTTGAACCACATGCTGTTTGCTTGTGAATTTAGGCGGTAAAATAAAGTATGACTTGGTAACTCATTTTGTATGTTGCATTAAAAATATTTATACTAACTCCGTTCCAAAATAAGTATTGTATTCGAGTTGATACACAGTTTAATAAGAACAATTGAACTCTAAAATATATAGACAAAGAACCTAGCTGCGGGTCCATGAATAGTTTGTGGCCACAACTCTTTCTTTTGGCTCCCAAAATGGAAAGTTTGCACAAGTGGACACTTACTTTGAAACACTCCAAAAAGGATAGTAGACACTTATTTTGCGACAACAGGAGAATCAAAGTTAAGCCAATCTCTCTTTGTCTAATCATACAGAATGAGCAAATAAAACTTTAGATTCTTATCAAAACTGTATTGAGATTGCTTCATGTTACCGTTAATCAATGTTCCTGATTAAATTCCATACATATACCATTGTCCAACTGTGATTATCTTCGAGTTGCATGACGGCCAATTTTACATCCTCCAATCATTCTTCAAAGATGAAGAGCTATGATTTTTATGAAGTTGACGAACACAAAGACCGACTTATATATATATATATATATATATATCTTGTTTTAATTCTTTTTAATGTAAGAATCTTGTTTTGATCTTTTCCAGGTAGAATGGAGCTAAAGTCTGTCTCATCCAAGTTGACAAAATAAGTAAAAACAACGATGCATAGTCCTTGTATTTGACGTACTTTCTGTCCACATTCAACTGAAGGTCCAAAATGAATATGAGCAACATGAATGACAAAGTACTTCTTAAGAGTGCATTTTTGAAATAAGATAAACTCAACTTAATTTGAATTATGAAACAAAAAAAAAAAAGAGTTCTACGGCCACAAACTTACCAGTTGTGATTGTTCTGAACCGCTCCTGACCAGCAGTGTCCCAGATTTGCAGTTTAATTCGTTTTCCATCAAGCTCAATGGTTCTTATCTTGAAATCAATTCTACATAGGATGAGGAAAAAACTCAGTGTGTCAGAAACCCCATAATATAGAGCCTAGTTATCATGGTTTATTTCATTCAAGCAGCACGTTGAAGATTTGAAGAAACACACCCAATGGTTGTAATGAAACTAGTGGTGAAGGAACCATCTGAGAATCGTAAAAGAAGGCAACTCTTACCCACACCTGCAGGTATTAAAACAGATTAAGTTTTGAAATAAGGAGATAAATGGCAAGTCCACAAGGATGTGGATCTAGGTTAAGCCCAAAATGCCCATCCATTACATTTTAAGACAATGAGAACTGGTCCCAATATCTTATCATAGTTTTCGCACATAATACAAGCATAAAGACAAAATAGTCCTACAGTAAAGCATAAAGGAAAGGTGTATATACACGTGCACACATCTCCAGCGAATATATGCTTCAGTAAATTCACTTAGTGGGGAGTCTATTTGTAAGGATATGTAGAAAGAGAAAACTCTCCAGTTATAATCTTACATTATATCAAATTATGGTTGCCACTTGTAGCTATATGCCTACAATTTTTGGAAATGAATTCGGTAATTAGTACATGCATAATTCAAAAATATTTTGAAATTTATAAAGAGAATAACTCCATAATTTTCCATGAGGAGCATCGCATTCCATTCCTATGTTACCTAGAATCTTTCTAACACTTCAAATCAGTATCCATGCACATGGGACTTGGATAAGAATAATTTTCCGCCCTTCGATATGGTCAAATTCAAGGTCATGCCGCAATCCTTCGTATATACATATATATACACATATAGGCCGTTGATCAAATGAGAACCTAAATAATCTCAAAACCGTGAGAACCACTATGATCCAAGAATTTGATATTTATGTATCCTAGATAATATTTATGTATCCTAGTGTTATTTTGACAAATATCAATTAAGATTCACAAAAATCAACTAGGATACATAGATACGAGTTAGGACATATAAATATCAACTAAGATACATAAAAATCCAATCCTAGTATCTTAGTGGTTCTCACAGATCCTAGATTATTTAGGTTCTCATTTGAATAAGCCCCTACACACACACACACACATATATATTTGTACTTTGTATTATATATGTCGACGTTAGCTTTGGTCTTCCCCTATCCCTACCTTGATTGAGATTGATGCACTAAGAGGCCTGCATTGTACATGTTAAAACCATCTACAAGTATTATAACCTCATTGATGAAAATAATCTAGAGTCTCCTCAAAGGTATGCTCATTTCCGTAATATTTCTTTACATGCAGCAGCAGAAACGAATCATGTGCGAAGATCATATTCAATCATTTAACCCAAACGGTAGTTTACCTAGTTGAATCGACACACAAGCAAAATTCAAGCATTTTTCGTCAATTGATTCTAGAACTACAATCTGGTTCCCATCAAATAAAACATAATGAACTATATGTGTCTCAACATAATAGAACATCTATACTTGAGAACCCAGTTACCAAAGGACCATTTTCATTCAAAGAGAAAAGTGAGAAATGCTTAGGATACTGAACAACCAAAGTATGCTTTGCACACTTCAGAAAATTTATTTGTTCTCAAAGAGTTTTGACTCCAGGAAAGAGTTCTTTTCGCCACTTAATCTTGTGATGCGCACGATTTTGCAACAAGCCTAACAAGTTTATATAGAGATTTTCCGGACAGCTTCATTCCAGTGGGGTGAACAGAAACCTAGCTTTTGAAACTACATTATACTTGAATGAGCTCACAGCTACCCCTTTGTTCTACAAAATGCAGCCACTCTGTCGCTTCAAACAGCTCAAGAGAAGGCACAACATGTGTGGAATCAATTTAGCAGGAAGTGTGCAGATAAGGTGGTGTTTCAGATGAACATGAATGGCTGACTATGTGAACTGAATACGAATGTATATACAGCACCCCCAAAATCTCATTCTCTCCCTTCCTCCATGACAGATGAGCCTAATTAACAATCCTATTAGTAGCCATATAACCAGGAAAATCAACATGACTTTTATGTTCTATTTAAAAAACCCTTCCGCACCGTCACAAAATAAAACGATTTAGAAGAGTATCTTCATGACATGTCAACATGGTATCTCACAACACTAAATAGCAAATTGTGAAAATACCAACACTTACAAAACTAGTCACCACAAATGTCTCCATCCTCTCAAAGAATCTTATTTATTACGTCCCACTCAATATGTCTTTTTTTTAAATAGCTTATACTCCGAGTCTCCGACCATTCATGCAAAGAGTTTACTTCTTCCTATTTTTGGCCAACTTTATTACACTTTGACAAAAAAAGGCGAATACATATAATTCTACTCATTTATTACAAAATTTACAGTTCTTAGTATTGTCAGGATAGTTTTAAACGAATTGAAATTTATCAATTAAAAATATTTTAAGAAGTACCCTAAATTCATATTTCGACTATTAAAAGAGGAATGCGGACTTTTTTATTGTAAGAGTAGGAGTACTTTTTCGAGTACCATAGTATGTATGATGTATCTTTGTTGCATCTCGTTTATATTCATGTTACGCTTTTACATTATCCTTCTTGTAATTTTAACAGTTTAAAAAGAGAAAAACTTTTACAAACCTTTACAGGAATGTAAACAATTCTTATGTTGACTTTCAAGCGTGGACTCTCTGAACACGATTTATAAGCATATTACCAACTGCTCCAAGCCCAAGCAACCAAGCCACACAGGCAGATAATAAGATAGTTTGTCAATGATATTAGCAAGCCACGGCGTTTGGCAACCCTAAACTGCAAGTTGCTCAAAATGTGCCTTGTAACAAAGCTAGTACACACTAACAGACGCTAACATGACATACAAAATACTAAAGACAAATGACTATGATTCACATTGCATCTCCATTTCTGTTTGGCATTCACAGTCTGTAAATGAAATATAAGCATCACAAATAAATCTAATCCGAAGAAAATCGACAAGATCAGATATTAACATCCAAAAAAAAAAAAAAAAGTAAAAACTTGATACATTCCAAAATTAGGGAAACATAATTTTAAAAAATCAAATCTAAGCGCGCGCACAAACACGTACCGCTGTCACCGATGAGGAGAAGTTTTATGAGGTAATCGTAATCGGCTCGAGCTCTAGCTGGTGGCGCGGCCATTTCCCGATTTTTCTCAAAACCAGTTGACGGAGGAGGGGAAACAAAAACCCTAGAAAAAATTTGGAGTACTGGCAATGATAAAAAACGAAAATGCGATTAAAGAGAGAAATGAAAATTTATGAAATTGAAATTAATTTTGGGAAAAATTATTGCGAATGTGAAACGCATAGATACAGAACGTGTATGTATAGGTTTTTACCGGATCAAGGAGAGGAGATAGATCTCATGAATTTTTGTGAAGAGAGAGAGAGAGAGAGAGAGAGAGAGGAAGAGGAAGTAGAGTCTGTGGGGGGACGTCAGCGCTGGTCGGCCGTTGAATATGATTTTTATTTTTTATATATTTTTTAGTTTTTGGTGAGGTAGAGTCAGAGAAATGTAAATGTGGGCTTTAGTGGGCCCTACTTGTTAACGGAATGATATTGATTGGCCACAGTTAGGCCCACGTTTGTAGCTTCCAATAGCCCATTTAGGAAAAGAATACCATTGTTATTGGGCTTGGATGGGCTAGAGGTACACCGCTTCCAGTTCACTGGGCACTGTCAGTGTCCAGTCCATTGCACCTCAGCATAAAAGAGCAATGCCTGGGTAAGGTTGACCCGTTGATTCAACTGAAAATCTGGCGCATGCATTACCATTACTTCTACACTCATGAACAAGTCCTTACTGCATTAAAGAAATTTTCTGTTGTAAATAACATTTTCGAAATAGTAATATTGATGATTATCTAAAATATAAAATACATTATGATTAGATATTTAGAAAATATCAAATTCTCAATCATTGGATTGAAATAATACGAATTATTAATTCTTTTCACATTTTCCTTAATTTTTGAAAGAAAAAAAAATCCACTTTTTCAATTTTTTGAATGATTTTCACATTCCCCCAATTTATTAAGTTTTTTCAATTAACATTTTACATAAGACATTTAATATTTCAAAATTTTTATATCATGTATTTACAAACACGAACATGCATAAGTTTAAGTCCAGGGCCGTCCCTGGGCATGGGCGAGATGGTCGATCGCCCAGGGCCCCCAAAATTAAAGGGCCCCAAAATTTATAATTTTAATTTATTTTTATTTGATAATTTAATTATAATTTTATTTAACTAAATTTATAATATAAAAAATAAGAGAAATATCG
>JAOWAN010000047.1:2510077-2520833 GCA_028566635.1 Lobelia cardinalis | reverse complement strand
AATTGGGTTTGACCAATTTAATATTTTATAATATATACCATACTTTGGTGATGAAAAATGTTTAATGATCCCATTAATTAAATAGTTGAGACCCACTTAAAATATTGCTCAAAATTGGAAGAAACCCAATTTTTCCAACACTTTTAAGTTGGCCAATTTGTAGGAAGAAAACAAGCAAAGCAAAGGTACAAGAGTGGCAGCTAGCTAGGTTTGAGTGATGGAGGTGCACTCATCTTTTTAAACATCTCCACCAGATCACATGGAGAAGGATAGGTTCTCATGTTGGGTAGAGGTTGCTTCAAGGCCACATCTTCCTCCACTCACATTATCAACACCTTTGCTGATTTTGTGCTTCCCAACTTTTGGTCGTACCAACATCTTGTTTCTTCAAAAATATTCAAATTGTTTCGATCAGCAAATCGATACGTAATATAATGATACTATTAAATACCGGTGTCTTAGGGCACGGTGCACAAAAATATCAATGATTTTTAAAAATATTCGAAAATAAATTATTTATAATTTTTAAAAATGTTGACACAAAAATATCAATGATTTTTAAAAATATTTAAAAATAAATTATTTATAATTTTAAAAAATATTTGTGTAAGCTCGTATCCAAAGAAACAATAATTTTATAATAAAAATATTAGATAAAATAAAAAAAAAGAAAAAAATCAAATAAAAACATCATGTAAGATAAAAGTTAAAAGTTAAGAGGAATGACCCATATCCCAAGTTTATCAATGTCGCAGCCTGTCCCTATAAGAATGAAATGCAGCCTTACACTGAACCCGAAACCGATCTCCCACCCACTCATCCCTCTCTCTAAATCAAAGTTTGTGCCCAAATATCTGTTCATTTAAAATACTATTCATTTAATATGGGGTTCACTGACTCCATTTATAGTATAGATAATATGTACAATAAAAAATAAAAAATATAATAGTGTAACTGAATCAATATATTAATACATATTAAATTCTTAATCTAACACGGTTCAAGAAAAAGCCCAGAGAGAGAAAGCCAATTCTAGGTTCAGTAATATAGTACAATCCGTGTGTATATATATATATATGTACTTAAATATTTTCTTTAATACAGAAAAATATTAATTTAAAAATTAGGAAAATTTAAATTTTTTAAAAAGTTAGGAAACATGGGGAAAAGTAATGACACATATTTATTCAATTTAATAGATTAAAATCTAACTTTATATAAATGTTAATTCATGATACTTTTTATACTATATATTAAAGTTAATTTTCATTTATGTTGCTTATTTCATTTCCCCTCATTTACTGATTCCATTAAAGTTAATATATATATTTAATCAAACATTTTAGTAGCACATATTTCTAGTAAGCAAATTTGCACCTGTGTTGCGTGTATCACACCCGTTATATTATAATATTAGCACACAATACATCAACATATGCTAAAATTTATATTAAGCTTTCATCTCGGGGAAACACGAAGCATGCTACCATTAATTGTATCTTACAATCTTGTTAATTGAGTGAATAGTGAGGGTAAGAAAAAAGTTGTGATAATCAACCACTTTCTTAATTTATGAATTATTTTCTTAATTTGTTGAACCGTTTCTTTAATTTACAAGAATATTTATATTTATTATGTTATTATATTGTTCATTTAATTCAATGCTATGTTCATTTTACATGTCAACATTGTTCATTTGTATAGTAATATATTTATTATGTTACTATAGTGTTCATTTAATTCAATGGTATGTTCATTTTAAATATCAACATTGTTCATTTGTATAATCATACTCACTACGTTATTATATTATTTTATTCATTTAAACTATTTCAAAATTCATCATTCATGTTGTCGGTGTCCATTTTTCGGTGCTTAATGTTCATTTTTCTGTTTGTTTGATTCATTTTTACAGATTGACTATTGTATTCAAATATTTTGGTATTAGTATTTGAACGATTTTGAGAGATTATGAGTTAATTTAGGCGTATATTGTAATCCCATAAAATCAGGAATCAATTAGATTGATTTAGATGATTATTTTTGGAAAAGAGAAAAAAAAATATTATAATTGCATAATTTTACGAATTACCGTATGCTATTGAATTTTTTATGTTACTATATGTTGGACTGATTATGAATCTATTTTTAATATTCTCTTTGTTAATTTTTTTTTGTTGCAGTGATAAAATCTCACTTAAATTTCAATAAAATCCCTCAAATTTTGTTTCTCATTATAACCATTATTTTTTATTGACAAATGTACCTTCCTTTTGCGGTTCTAACTTCTAATAATTTCTCTTTCTCTCCCTACCGAATCGTAACGGCGAAGCGCACCGTCCGTCTGTAACTCCGTACGAACGCAAAGCGAGTAAACAAGAGATTTCCCAAGACAGTCAAAATTACCGTCTACTGTACGTCCGCGCTTAACACGTAGTCCACCACGGTCCCACCCATAAATCCAGCGTGTCAGATTATTCGCTCCCTTAAAATGGAATCAGGAGATGCCATATGGCATTTTCATTCTTCACAGGGAAAGGGAAAGCAAGGAGAGAGACGAAAGAAAGGTAAGAATTTTTCATTAATGGCATATGATGCCTTCCTTTAAATGCTCAAAAGTATCACAGAGCGGGAACCGTCTCTCTCTCTCTAACCTTCAAGCTCTTGTGCTTCTCTCTCCATCTTAGGGTTTCTCTCTCTATTTTCTATATATATGTTTTGCGCCTAGATTTGTGCATTTATTTGCTTTTTCTCACTTCTTGCATTACTTTCGTTTTTGCTTGTTCTTGTTCTAGATCTGCTGTTCATTTGCTAGTCTTCGCTCGATCAATCTCGTCAGGTGCGTTTCTGATTCCGTTCCTTACTTATGGATCGTTTCTGTTATCACTTTTTCCGGTTAATTTTTGCTTGATTTGATGC
This sequence comes from Lobelia cardinalis, assembly GCA_028566635.1. Lineage (NCBI taxonomy): Eukaryota > Viridiplantae > Streptophyta > Magnoliopsida > Asterales > Campanulaceae > Lobelia > Lobelia cardinalis. The sequence goes on along the minus strand of JAOWAN010000047.1, from coordinate 2,517,914 downwards.
TGTAATTTGTTCACCTTTCACGCACACACAATTCACGCAGTGTTTTGTTGCACGGTACTCTTCGTGTTTGAGTTGTTTGCCGTTATGATTCTTTTTTGTTTATTGTTCAATTTTTACGCACAAAACACAGTTGGTTAACGTTTTTGCATTTTATCAAGTGCTGAGTCATGGATCGGATTTATATGTGATGTAATTTTGCTGTTGTTTTGCACAAGCACATATTGTTCTGTGTGTGTTTATTATTATTTTTTGGTTTGTTCTGTGATTTATGGAAAGAAGATTGCCTTTTTTGTGGAGTATGAGCTACAGTTGGTTGTGATTATGATGTGTATATACTTAAATGCTCCTTGTGTTTTTGTTGGTTTATGATATGATTCCGAAGAATTTCTGAGACTAGATAAGGATGGTGTTCTTGAAGATGGACTATGATTCCATATAGATCTCTGGGCAATCCTGAGAGATGAATTCTGGATGAATATGTAGAAGTCATGCACGCAATTGATTTGTTTTCAATTTCAAGTAGTGATTTGTTTTCTGTAATTTGTACAAGTCATTTAGCATTATGTTCCTTCTGATCCTGGCAAAAAGTCATGTTTGGAAGTTAAAACCTTTTAAACTTTTTACTCGACTACTTTAATTGTACCAAACTTTAATTTTTTTTTTCTACAATGCATGGGGAAGCTTTCATATTCAAAACAAGAAAAAAGGTTTAGAAAAATCAAATATTTATGGTTTAATTTTTGAAAACGGACTCTTTTGAGTGAAATGTCCCAAAATAGAATAGTGGTCCCTTTTCCTAGAAGGGGGTACCAAATATACTTCCTCCTTCCCCAAATGAGTGTCTCTCCTTTAAAAATTAAGCATATCTATGATGAAATTCACCAAAATATTCAAATTTCTATTATAGACGTTTGGTTGTACTCATAATATGGAGATCTAGGAACATAAAGCTAGAACTGACTTGCTTAATTTTCGTAACTAAAAAATTACACTTACTTTGGGAGGGACTAAGGAGGGAGGAGTAGTAGTTTGCTAATGATATGCTTCACATTCTTTTGAATTGTGTTCATGAAGGTGCATTCGCATTATATTATGTTTGTTCTATATCTGTTGCAGTCGTCTACCACCTGATTGCATTTTCTGTTTTCTTTGTAAATATTGCTGAACCATAACACCGACTTTTCAAATTTTTTATGTTACCAACTTTATAGGGAATTTAACTCTCCCAAGTAAGGCCTCATCAAGCACACAAATGTGTGGTTAAAGCAGTTTACGAATGAAAGATTCGTTTTGTTTGGGAATAAAGGCTCATTTTGGTGACTGTGGCTCATTAATCCCATCCTTCTGTCTAGTTTCTTTACTGGAAAACCTTGTGATTGGTCCTTTATTTCTTGCTTTCTTTTCTTAAGATTGGATGACAATTAAGAGGAGCAGCTTACTTAAGAAACTTATCTAAACATGAGTATTTTCAGTAAACTAATTCCTCAAACTTACTGTGATTATATTTTATATACTTTACATGTTTTGGTCTGGACCCTCTCTTGGTGAATGGATATCTATGTTTCACCAGCATAATAAATTAACCTCTCTTTGTATGAGTGCAACAATTCATCTTAGACCTGGACGGGGATAAATTCAGTTCCATGGTGGATGCAGGTATTCCTGGTGAAATGGACCCTGCAAATGGCCAGGTCTTTATCCAATGCTGTGTTTCTTATTCAATTGTCTCTGAATTAGAACTGATCATTGTTCGAGTTTAGATGTGATGTCTCTGATATGATTTATTGTTGAATTGCTTAGTTTTCTACTTTTACATATTATTGCATGAGTTGTGCTATGTACAATTGTAAATCTTATCGTGAATACTCTAGGACGAGGTTTTTATTTTCAATAAAATTTGAATCTTTTTTGAATTTGTGCTTCTGATGCTTCTAGTGCTTCGCGTCTATGCTTGTCTTCTTTTCTGCTCAATCACTTTTTCATTTAATTAGAATTAACCTAATCTGTGTTATTTGTAGACATTGTTTACTTTGACGAGACATTTTTTGACCTGTAATTTGAAATATTATTATTGAACTTAGGGTAATACCAAGAAATATATCAAGAATCAGGGCAGTTGAAAGGAAGTCAATTTCACAATCTTGACCTTATCTACATCTTAGTTTAGTTTTTCAGTTTTGAAAATTATGATTTTCTTTTAACTGTTGTGCAAAATCATCAGAAGTTTGGTAATCACCATTGATCAAAATTTGAAAATAATAAAAACATTTCTCCTGAAAGTGACTATTGTCTGCAGTTCGCAACCATGACTCCACCTATCGAGGCTCCAGTCAAAGCTCTAGAATCTCATCGGTCCTCTCATGAACATCCACCTCTTAATGAAAGAATTCTTTCATCCATGACCAGGAGATCAGTCGCTGCACATCCATGGCATGATCTCGAGATAGGTACTCTATTTCTTCATAGACTTTCAGCATGGAAATAATATTCTTTACTTATGTAGACATTCGTCCTAGTAACTTCTGAAATCATTGGATGCAGGACCAGGAGCTCCAACTATTTTTAACGCGGTAACGATTCCGAACTCAATGCAGCATGTCTACTTAATGTTATCATCTGTTCTTTTGTAAATGATTTTGATAGATATTTGGATATTTTTTTCTCTAATGCATAAACCTTCGTAGATGCTAGTATTCCAGTACATTTATTCAATTACTTTTTCTTTTTCTCTATGATGATTCAAGTAATTTTAAGCATGTTTGGTGTTGTTAGTTGGCAAAGTTGATTGTATGTAACCTGTTTACTATCTGTAGGTGATTGAAATTAGTAAAGGTAGCAAGGTGAAATATGAGCTTGACAAAAGGACTGGGCTGATCAAGGTAATAAATGATGGTTTAATTGGTGTTATCATCGGACAATCAGGTTGTACATTATGAGTTTCTGATTTTTTTTTATCTGCAGGTTGACCGTGTTCTTTACTCTTCAGTTGTGTATCCCCACAACTATGGTTTTATCCCTCGGACTCTCTGCGAGGACAACGATCCTCTGGATGTCTTGGTTATCATGCAGGTACGCAAATTATAGAATCCTTTACCACAGAATGATTTTAAATTGAATATCTCTATGACTCCACCCTTGTGTTAGGAATTTAGGAAGATAATGTTGTGAGAAAATATTTCAATTTTGAAAAGTTTCAAAGCCAATGATCTCATTGGTAGAATCTTTTATCTTAAGCATATTTTTTTTAATTGAAGTTTTCTTGTTATTGATTTGCGCAATTCCATGGTTGAGGTGTATTGATTAATACGTGTGTATCAGGCTACACTCTGAGACTTGGAATATTCCTCTTTGGCAACAAGCATGTGTAGACTTGGAATATTCCTCTTTGGCAACAAGCATGTGTAGACTTGGAATATTCCTCTTTTGCAACAAGCATTTAGCATATTACAGCTTCACGACATTGATATAAGCTTCAAATGGTTTGATAATTATTGTACATGTTGCAAGAGATATGTACATTATTAAGGATTATAGACATCAATTAATTTTTAGGTTCAGTTGATTTGTAACTATAGCTTAGGATATTTATTTATTGGGAAAATTTGGAGGAACCCCCCCTGTTCTTTTCGGGTTTTAGGGATGAGCCCCACATACTTTTTTTCGTAAGGCTTTACCTCCCCGGCGTTAATTGTGTGAGTAGTCATCCATTTTTTAGGACCAAATTGAAGTTGAAATCATCATGTACACATTTAAAAGACTACTATACCCCTAGAAACCAAAAATATATTTTTATCCTTACCTTCTTCCAATCTCTCTCTCTATTATTCTCAACCCTTTTTCCATTAAAAATCATATGATTTTCTTACTGTTTTTCCAATCTCTCTATTTTCTTGCATAAAATAGACTGCTAGCAGTTCATTCAAAAGGAATAGCTAGTCGTCTTCAATATGCATATATTTTTGCAGTTCTAGCTAATCCTGTACCTAAACTATATATTGCAGAACATAAATGTCTGTTTGTGCTAGTATGTTCTAACTTCAGCCCTTGCAGATGCAAAAGGGGTGAATATATCACTGGAACAAACCATAGAACCAAAAACATAACAGAACCCCACCACTACCATCCATGGCTTCAAAAACTCAATTCCATGAAATGAATGTCATCTTCCTGCCTCGACCAATTTCTTGAAGAAGCTCATATTAAAAGAAACCCAGATCGAAAGAAACCCAACAGGGATGAAATCAAACTTACCCCACTATTGTCCACCACTGTTTTCCTCGCTGATTAATGGTTTGTAGCAATTCTTCTTAGCTCCTTGGGGGTCTGAACCCTAGTTTGACCTTTGGCTTTCTTCAATGTTTCCAAGAGCTTCAAAGGCCCGACTGGCACATCCTTTGACTTCTTCTTTACTGCTCCAAAGAACATCATTCCACGGACAGCTTCAAAATCGATGCTACTCTCCCTCCTCTTCTCAACTGAGCAATCAAACCCCCAAAAATCCCGTTTGATTTGCGCCCATTTGTCCCTCCGCAGCCGCTCCAAAAAGGATGATAGATATGGGTTAGTGAGAATTTTTGGGTTGAAGAACAGGTGATGGCGGCCGTTTCTGGGTTAATCATACAGAAACCCACCATCCGGCTTGGTTCGGTTCATTGTGGTGGTTTGTTGTCGTTCTCCTGCAGGTGAGTGCGGAAATTGAGGCTGATGGGGAACAGGGTGGTTGGCGGCTCCAAATGGTGACTATGGTGGTAGGTGGTTGAATTGGGTGTAGGTAAGGGTGGTGATGTTTGTTCGATAGTGGTGATGGTGGTTCGATGTTTGTTCGATGGTAAAATCTTTAAATTTGGATTAGAAATTTGCAGAATGGGTGGTGATGTTTGTAATGGAGTTGGATCTGCAGAGGAAGTAGAAAGGAAAGTTGCAGAAAGGGGGAGGGCTCAACCCCTTCATCCTTTTCTTTTTCCTTCTTTTTAGTGGGGGCAATTTGGTCCTTATAAATAAAATCGTTAGAAAATATGGATGAAAACTAACAGAATTTAAGTCGGGGAGGTGAAGCCTTACAAAAAAAAGTATATGGGGCTCATCCCCAAAACACGAAAATCACAGGGAGGTTCCTCTAATTTTCCCCTTATTTATTAGTTGTTATTTGCCTTGCTATCTTTCTGTTGCGCAAAGATGCTGAATGGAAGTGCTTGAGCTTTAGTGCTTAAGTTACCATTTGTTCAGGGTCATTTACCTTGAATACCTCTCATCTTGTCATTAACCTGATCCGAAAATTCGGTTAGCCCTCCCATCACTAGCCATCTCATTACATGCTAGGCTTGATGGAAATATAGTTTTGAACTAAGTGATTTAAATTCCAAATGTCTGATGTAAATCAAAGAAATAACATATGATGAAGTTTGGATAGAACTGCACTTGTCACAATTGGGGTGGTCGGCTGTAGCGCAGTGTTGTATGCCATATATTAGAGTATGAAATTATCTTAGTAGTGTTCTTCGAGCTATTGGCTAATTCATAACAATTATATCATGATGTATGTATCTCCAACATTCAATCTTTTTGAGAACTTCCTTGGCATTTCTTTTTTCTCCACAATTTTAAAACACTACAGCATTTAGGATTCCTCCTGTACTTCTGAGTTTAGTTTTCTGTTATTCTGATCTTCCCGTTTCCTAAAATCGGTTATGTGGTTGTGTTCAGCATATAGTCTTAGTAAATTGAGTGAATAGTTTCTTAATGTTCTAATAAAGTTGAAAATGTTTGAATATATCAATAGCTTACTAGGCTTTGCGTAAACTCTGCAGGAGCCAATCCTTCCTGGGTGCTTTCTTCGAGCTAAAGCAATTGGCCTGATGCCCATGATTGATCAGGTATGACTTACTGGGCTCAAAGTGGCAGTTACAAGTTACATCAACTGTTTCTCTTTAGACTAACATCAATTAATGTTGTGAGTACAGGGAGAGAAAGATGATAAGATAATTGCAGTCTGTGCCGATGATCCCGAGTATAAACACTTCAATGACATCAATGAGCTTCCGCCACATCGCTTGGCTGAGATTCGCCGCTTCTTTGAAGATTGTATGTTTTCATTATTTCACTTAATCTAGGGATTAAATATTTTTTTCATTATGAGAAAGCATATACAAGAAAATTTTCTCTTCATATGTGATCAGACAAAAAGAATGAGAACAAGGAAGTTGCAGTTGATGATTTTCTTCCAGCCACGAAGGCTTATGAAGCAGTCCAGCATTCCATGTAAGTTAAATGGTGTTCAGATATAATTCAATATTCTGTTGTTCTGGATGCACATTAACTGCATCATTCGTCCCTAAAATCTAATAATGGATCAATTATGATCCGTCATTGCTAAAAGTACCACATCGACTTACATAATGCTTATGCAGATCTGTTGGAGTAAACATCGATGGTTTTTAACTTATGACCATTTGGGCTCTTTTCTTTGGGTCAGGCCTGGAAATAAGAACTATAGCATAAGGTCAATTGTTCTAGTAAAGCTCATCTGTTTCTGATGAGCTTGATTTGAGGAGCATCTGTTCTAGCCCGTGTCAAGTACTTTAGGAAGTGAGCTCTAAACAAACTGAGCTCGAGTTTTGCTTGAGCCCATGTTATAATGATATCATTAGCAAACTACTAATGAAGTTCATGCTCGGCCTCAACTGGAAAACAAGTGTCGAGCAGAGTTGAACTTTTAAGAAGCGAAAACTGAGCTCAGCTTTAAATGAGCTGAACCGCTTTAAATGACATGGGCCTGACTCGAGCTTGAACTGACTTGGTTAACCAAACAACTCTATTCAGGTCACATAACTGTCAACCACATTGGTTATCCTTTGTTTGATCCTATTATGCATGCACATATGTAAACATCAGTTGCCTCGACCCGAGGCTGATTAATTTATACACTTTGAAAAAATTGCAAGGGTATATCTATATGTGACTATTTTCCTGTTATTTTTGTGTAGGGATCTCTATGCGGACTACATAGTGGAGAGCTTGAGGCGATAGTATGATTGTCCTACGTATGGCTGATGAAGAAAGTTTGTTTTGTATAGGGGAAGCTGCTATATTATTCCAGCCCTTTCCATTGCCTCAGTTTCTATATTTTTGATCAGTGTGCACACATTGGTTGAACCGATGCATGCTTATATTACTTACACAGTTTATTGATGATGATGAAAAGTGCTCCGAGAACGCTACTAAAGTAATGAACAAAGCGGAGGTGCTTGTCACATATTCTTTCTTCACTTCAAATGTGACATGTAATGTCAATATATATCCAGACGTGGATTTGGTTTTAGTTAATGAAATATACAATATTTTGCACTACATATTTCCCAGTTGATCAGTTTGTCCAGGATTTGCCATGTTATGATACCGTTAGGTATACTGTCAAGTGGATGTCATGGTGGTCATCTTTCTGCCTATGTTTCTTAAATCTTGTATGACACTGTTGCAGGAAAATTGAGTAGGTTTTCTGTAATGCTGCATGGACACTTTCCTGGAGTTGGCACCACAAAAGGGTGTAAACGGATTTTAGGACAGGTTGGGGTTAAACTGTCTGATACTCTGTACTTGTCATTGAAATAGTGGACTCTGTGTCTGTAGAGACCCGGATAAGTTCACTTTGCATATGAATCATGTGAGAGTGGGACGATGGTCTGACATTGCTGAATCTGGATTTTCTATATTAAATGGTGTGTCAGTTCCTATATAATTTATCTAAAATTCCATCATAACCTTTAAATCGTGATTCTAAAATATTAAACTCTAAATTTTCAATTATTAAATGGATATGTGCCATTTTTTATTGCAATTT
>JAOWAN010000047.1:2439349-2459848 GCA_028566635.1 Lobelia cardinalis | reverse complement strand
TTGTAGGAGTTTAGCAATGTCCCCATTTTTACTTTTCCAAAATGCCCTCACTTTTTAATTTTTAATATTTATTTGGATGGGTAAAAATGTTAAAATCGTGTATAGAAAAATGTGCTTGTATTTAATGCATGTAAAAAGTACATATGCAATGATTGGAGCATTAATTAGTGCAATGATTGAGATGATAATTAATTATCAAGCATATTTTGTTATACACGATTTTGACATTTTTACCCCTCAAAAATATATTAAAAATTAAAAAGTAAGGATATTTTGGAAAAAATAAAAATGAAGATATTGCTAACCTGCTACAATTAGTGGGGATATTAGCTAATCCCTATAATCATTATTTTATTGTAATAATTGTTATTACTTTGCCCTTCTTCTTATAAGTGATATTATTTCTTCTATCTTTATTACTAATACTAGAATCAAAATTTTTTAAACACAACTATGATTAACATGAAGTATTTTGATTTTATTATAATATCACTTATAAGAATATAACATTTGTTTTTTACTACTCATTTTTCCAAAGTTATATTTTTTATGTAATCAAATTCTAAAAATAATTATCAAAGCAAGGGAGAATCATATATTAAACTATTAACAACAAATACAATCATTCTAAAATAACTATAAATATAACCAATAACCCAACAAGAAAAGCTAGCGAAATAAACTAAAAAACAACAAATAGGATATTTCTAAATAATATAACCACTAATCCAATAAGAAAACCTAACAAAGACAACGAAAAATAAGAGTTAGAGGAGAAAACAACCCCATTCTCGCATTTCAGTCATTCACTTTTTACAATTTCAATTGAGATATTTTTTTGCACAATCCTCCCTAATTTTAATTATTTCCACAATTAATTCAATTTTTATATTTTTCCAATTTTTTACATATTTCATCAAAATTATATTTTATATAATTTTTAAATGATATATTTGATTTTAAAAAAATGTGCCCCTCGTATCTATGACACACGGCTATATCGAATTTATAAAATCAAGCGTTTTATTGAAAATTATACTAAGCGCATAGGTGCTTAGAGCACCATGCATCCTTACATCAAGTGTATCCCACTCTTCGGATTAAGTGAGTGAATTCAATTAAAAAAAAATTAGTTATAACCGCTCATTAATTTTAGAAAATTATTAACGGTTATTTCATATAATTAGAAAGTTATTTTAGGAATTATGTACAATTAGAGATTCTTTATAATCAGCAATTATATATAATTAGAGATTTCATATAATTAGAGATTAAAATTAACGATAAAATAATCAATATTGATTTATGTTTTTATTGTTGCTATATTTATATTTTTCTACGTTATATTTATTTGTTCATGTGATCATATTTTCTGTGTTCATATTATAAGTATAATGTGTTCATTTTATAATTATGCTACGTTTATTTTATAAATTTGATGCATTCATATTATAAGTATGTTCTGTTCATTTTATAATTAAGATATGTTCATTGTATATATAAACGTAATGTGTTTATATTATAAGTAGACTATCATAAATATTGTGTTAATTTTATAAAATATTATTTTCATTGATAATGTATTTTGTATTCATTAGCTGTATTTATTTTATTTTATTCATTCTCATTAGTTTACATTCTTCATGTTCGTTATATTTATTATTCATGTTTATTAAATTCATTATTCATGTTCGTTAGTTGGAGTAATCGCATAAATATAAATTTTTTTGAGTTGAATTTTTGAGATTTTGAAAAAATTAATAAAATTGGTACACTTATTATGGAATATATATATAAAATAAATTGTAATACACGATAATAATAGCAAGCGAGAGAATGAAAAAAAAAATTACTCCTTTAAATTAAAAATTTTTTCCAAAAATAAAATCAATAAGCCTCATTTTCTCTCTCGTATCTTTCTCTACCCTCTCTGCGTTTTTCTCTCTCCCCCTCTACTCCCTCAATAACCACTATCTCTCTTCAAATCAAACTCCATAGCCACCATCTCTCTTCAATCAAACTCCATAGCCACCATTTCTCTCAATCTCCATTAGCCGACAATAACCCCCATCCACCACATACTTCATCCAACCCGAAATCCATCATCTACAACTCACCGCCTCTCTCAATTGCCACCATCAACGTCTCTCTCGATCGCCACTACCAAAACCACACACCAAGCAATCGATATCCACCATCCTTGTCATCCTTTATATGGGAGAGATCGATGAAAGGGATGGAGTGGGTAGAGATGGTAGTTGGATGGTGATTTGACAGTGGAGCTTAGATGATGGTGGTTATGGTTGATCGAGGGTGGTGCAGATTCAGTTAGAATTGAAGATGTTTATTTCGTCAGTATATAATGTTCATTTACTTCAACGTTTGTATTTATTTGATCATAATATGATGTTCATTTTGAATTTTGATATGTTATAAACTGATTTATTGAAGGTTACAAATTTTTATTTCGTCGTTGCTTAATGTTCTTTTCGTCAATGCTTAATGTTTATTTTACTTCTACAATATATATTTTTTACGTCTACGTTGAATTCATTTCGTAAATACTTATGTTCATTCGTCAGTGCTTAGGTTAATTTACTTATACGTTTTTTTATTAAAATTTAAATTCTTATTAATTTTAGAAATTATAGCATGCGTTAATTTAGGCATTAATTATGGAGTTTAAATAAATTTAATATTTAAACCAATTCTTTAATTTTAGAAATTGACTGAAGTTAATAAGTGAGAGTGAAAGAATGAATTCATTTAACGGTATACCTTTCTAAGTGCACCTATGTGCTTAATATATCAATTGACTTTTTATACCTTCCTTTCCCAATTAAATGTTGAACATTTGTTGGTACGAATATACAATCACATGATCAAAATATTACTACTGAAAGCCCTATAGTTGCTCATGCATTCGGCCCATTATTTATTTGGACTAAATGCAAAAGAGTGGGCTTAAAATCCAAGCCCAATAACCAAAACCTAAGATTTAGGCGGGCTCGGCAGGCAACCAAACAGCGTTTTCTTTCTCTCTCAAGAGCTCCCTCCAGATCTTTCTCTCCTCAAAACAACACACTCTGCTCCGAACCTGAAATAAACCCTAATTAACTACCACTACGTTTCTAGGGTTTTCAACATCAAATCTACATCCATGCAATCTCCGGTTCTCGTTCTCAGTAAGTCTCGTTACTTCTCTAAATCTCCATTAACGCCTTTTCGTTGTTCATTTCCTCTTTGAATAAATGGAAATCGGATCATCCGTACCACCAACCATATTTGAGGTTTGAACTTCTTTTAAATGTAGTGGATTCTTATGTTGTTCGAGCTTGTTTTGTAGAAATGCACATTTATGCATTTATGTAAGAATTTTGAGTTGTGAAAATAGTTGCCATTACTATGATATAATTTAACTCCTAGGCAATTCCAGCCTAGATCTGCATAAGTCATAGAAAATGCTCAATATACAGAAAGTAGACTGCACTAAAGTGAATGTTACCAGTCGTAGTGGATTGATGGTTGTACCGCATAACACTTTGGTGCATTCCATTTCTATATTGCTGTAACGTAGCACTGTTCTTAATTGCATTGAGTTTAAATGTGTGATAAGTTCAATTTAAGCAAACTTTAGGGTATATATATATATTTTTTAATGTTTTCGCTCTTAAGAAGTGTGTCGGTAGTGGCGTAATATTTGGTTTATATATTCAAGTCCAATGATTAGGGATTTTAAGTTATTGGTTCTTCAGTTCGGTAGCTGTGTAGCAATGCCATAGTTCATGTATTAATGCCATAGTTCATGTATTAAGCAGCAGTGGGAGTGGAAAGCGGGTTTTCCAGTTTTGACGGGTCAATATGTGGTTCATTAGATGCCTTTAGAGTTTGGACAATGAATGAAAATGCTTTTCTTATTTTTTCTTATTATTATTATTTTTTGCTTTCATAGAAATAAAAGATTTGATAGATTATAGATACGAAGAATAGTTAGAATTTTGATGCGGATATGATATTCACCTCGAAAAGCAAAAGGTGGAAGACAAATGTCAAAACCTAAAGCAACACACGAACTGCCTGCTGGTCTCTCATCAAATAAGTTGAAGCAGACGCTAAAATATTCCCAATAGTGTGGCAACTAATGTGAAGTGGATATATTATGATGAAAATGCTGCTGAGCTTGGGCTAAGAATTTTTGACATCAGAAAGAAGAGTAAGTAACAGATGCCAAAATGAGTGAGTGAGAGTCAGAAAAGGAGTTGTTGATTTATTGGTCGAAGATGGGTAGAGATATATAATGTGAGAAAGGAGGCTGAACTCTGAAGATGAAGTTCGCCTGAGATTATAATCACCATACTTTTTCTTAGTGAGCCGAGCCTTGAGGCTTAGGCTGGTATGGTGCCTTTTTGTTTTTGGACCGAAAAATATGACCACAATATGATCAATATGAACCTGAGTTTTGCATTTATGTTTGAAATGAATGTGCTACTCTCTCCATTTTGCTGGTGAAATGTGATGTAATGTATTTTCTAATATTCTGGTTTATCATGGTTAAATTTCCTGATCTTGAAATTGGATAATTTTTTCTTCAACTAGTAAACTATTAGAACTGTATGATGTTTTGCTTCTTCTAAATATGGGAAAAAGGAAATGCAAAATGTAGCAGCAGAAATTAAGCTTGAACAAGAGTGAGTAGGGTAGAGGAGAACAGATAACAGGGTTGCTTGTTGGCAAGCTAAGAAATTGTCAATGGTGAAGTGCTTTAGATTGTTTTTAGTTTTGCGTAGTTTTACTACTTACAGAGCTAGTGAATTCCGATACGCGTTAATTCACCGTTGTGGATAGTTGACACCATTCGAGCTTTCAGGTAGTTTAATGAATTTCCACTGTATTCGTAACACCCGCATTCCCTCATCAGAAAGATAGGGAAATTTTGTATGTTTTACGTGTAGCTCCCTACTAGCTCCGAGCATCAAATTATCGATGGACTTTTGGGTTGCGTGTGATGGGCCGTTGACCCAAGATGCGGTACTAGGTGGCTAGTGGGTTGTGTAGTGGACCGGGTTTTTGGACTCGGCCACTCGGGTCGTTACTTTATTTGATTGGAACGGTGAGACACAACTTAGAGATTGTGAAAGCTTGTCCGTTTTTATATTGTTATGCTCATGTTTGCTTTTGCTGATTGTTATATCCTATATGAATTGTGCAGAGGATTCGTTAACTCGTGAATCTGGAAGTAAGGTGCATCATGCAAATATCCAAGCTTCAAAGGTGAGATTTACTCGAAGCTTTTTTTTTTTGTAAAGGTCATGTTACTTTTAGTTTCTCTTTGGCTTTAGCATTTCATGCTTCCATCAGTAAGATTTTCTCTAAGGGAGATTTTGTATTTGACTTCAATGCTTCCACATTCTTTTGAGCCTTTTTTTATTTTTTTTTTTGCATGGAGAGCCTCATCCTATGAAGGTTTTATATTGAGCATGAGATACAGGTGGAAGAGAATCCAATATAAACCTGTTGTGACTTTTTAATTTCTTGGGAACTCTAGCCTTCTGTGCTTTTGGTGCTTTCTGAACCTTATGCGCCTTCATGTCAATGCTCACGCTGCAGTATGACTTTACCTCCATATCATTTCCTCATCCCTTGCAGGCTGTGGCTGATATTATCCGCACGACCTTGGGTCCAAGATCTATGTTGAAGATGCTCCTAGATGCTGCAGGAGGTGCTTATTTTCTGCTCCTATGATCTATTTAGTCTTGTAGGGGAAGTATTGTCACCCAAGCCGTATCTTTTCATGTTTAATAGATCAAATAAAATCAGAATATACTTTATGTATTATGCGGGAGGAAGTCTCAGACTCTGAAGTGGAAGAATTGCTTATTGAACAAATAAAAAATGAAAGATGCCGACCTCACGGTGGTAGATGAAAATGGATTTTACTTTTGCATTATCCTCCAATAAAAGACTAAGATGCTGCCTGGTTAGTCTGTTTGCCAAGATAATTATAGGAACATACAAGTTAATTTTGAAGTCATAAATTTCTATCCCCCATGCCTCTACCACCAAAAGCAAATATATAGAATAATGAATCCCCAAAAAATGTGAAATAATTAAGATCGTTGTCTCAACATCGTCTCTATTAGTTATCATTTTTATTGTTTGTCAACAGGAATTGTGGTCACTAATGATGGGAACGCTATTTTGCGTGAGTTGGATCTTGCACATCCGGCAGCAAAGGTATTAGGTGCCTATTGCCTTCGCTAATGAAATATTTCTCAATTATTGAGCTTTTAGAATCCTAGGTCTTTGTGTTTTTCCAGTTCTGCTGTTTGCCACTTATGCTTTCTGCTTTTTTACTGAACCCCCTTATTTTTGGTAGATTTTGACCTTTAGTGGTTGGGTCTTTTTTCTTACATATCGCTTCACCTTTTGTTAATTTAGTCCTTGAAAGTTGAAACTTTATTCTGTTTTCTAATTCGATGATTTGTGTACGAGTGTACAGTCCATGATTGAATTAAGTCGCACACAAGATGAAGAAGTTGGTGATGGAACAACTTCGGTCATTGTTCTTGGTATGCCAATTTCGAATCTCTTCCTTTTCACCTGTTATTCTGTATAGATGATCTCATGTTTTTTTGTAAATTAGTTTAGTTTAGGTTACCTGACAACTAATTAGCTCCAGCAAAGGTATAGTTTACGTTTTTGGTTCTACTGGTTGAGGGAAAGTTTTTGTATAAGTTAGGATCAATATGTACAGTGCTATTTGTTTTCTACTTTGGTTAAACTGCCACGTAGTTATATAATGCTCTTGTATTGTATTTGTTATGATTCTCAACTGCTAAGTCTTCTCGATTGCTTAAAAGGATTATAGAAATACTTCGTTGACTTGTTTGTGACTTGTGTATACCCGTGCGCATTCCCGAGGGCACGGTGTTCGAAAGGGAAAAAACAAAAAATATTAACATTCTAATTATAAAAGTTAAATATTATAATTAAGTTTATAAAAACAAAATCTTACAATTAAATTTGCAAAAGCTTGCAAGGAAATGATAATTGAAAATGAAGGAAATGATGTTTAGAATAAATGTTTGAGATTGAAAATTTTAAATGATTGAGATTAAAAGTTTTATTTACTATAGATAGTGTCAAATCAAAAACTGGGAATTGTATTATAGATAGCATGCTATTTCCTTCTTTCCACAACCTCAACGACAAAAGCTTCTCTTTTCACTTTAGCCTTGAAATGCTTGCTTCCTCAGTGTTCCTTGCATTGATTGGGCATTTATCCCTTAGTAGGCATACACAATTAAGATCATTCCACTTTGCTGCCAGCGGTACCAAGTGCGTGACCTATGTGCAGAAATCTTAATTGATCAATTTCTCCAAAGACCCTTTTGTACTGCAAATTATTCAGAATTCCCCCTTCCAGGAAGGCATGCCACCTATTTGATCAGTCCTAATATCAATTATCATCTCTCCAATAAGAGGGCTTGAATCATTATGTTTAAGCTATGGTAATGAGTGGAACTCGTAGTTAGTACTTAACATGCAAATACTGGTCCGAAATACCAAGAATAGAGCAAGACTGCTCCTTGGACTCATGATCATCTCCGGGATGCAAGCCTATGTTACTATATTACTGTGTCAGTAGTAAGCAACTTAGATCAGCTGTAGATAAAATGAAGAAATTAAGAAATCATCAGCTAAGCGCAGAAGATTGAGATTTATTGCATAGCAGATAGATGGTTCAAAGAATAGAGCAAACTGTTACTTCAACTCATTATCAACTTCAGGAAGATGCAAACTCTAAATGCAACAGTATTACTGTGTCAATGAAACAAATTAATAAGTAAATCAGCCTCGGAGAGAATGAAGAGAACATCTGCTAAGCGTAGATGCTTGAGGGTTTTATGCCAAGCTGTAGGGATGATACTGAAAGGGAACTTTGGCTAGTTACGTCATCAGGCATACCCGAAAATGCTTCCTTAGCTAAGGTATAATAGTATGGGGACTGTGAGTATGATTGCCTTAAACCATTGTATGTTTAGAAAACATTTGGAGATCTATTAAAGTTGAGTACTTGGTGGTGGAATTACATTCATGCATCCAGTTAATAACCACCAAAAGAATTCATAAACCGCCTCAACAAAGAGTCATAGATTGTCATCAGAAAGCCATTGTTGACCCGGTGTCCATCTACAATCCTGCACTTGGGATATTGATTTTGCATTTTCTTCAGTGTGTATCTGTGTGCGTTGGGGGGTATTAATAAGTAAGACTATGAATCCTATAATGCTACAAGATAGTGGATAAATGTCTACCTTACCTTGTGCAATGGAAAACAAAAACCAAAACAAGGCCAATTAACAAGTACAGCAGCTAGGGTTAAGTGAAATAGGATAATGTCATTAGCATAACCTTGACCATAAAGTGAGGACTTTTTTGTTTGGCTGGGAGGCACTGTAATTCTTATATTGTTGTTTTTGGAGTATACAAAGAACTGCATGTTCTTGCCTGGAAGTAGGAGCGTAGATTAGAAGCTAGGTTGAGCGCCTTCCGCCCCTCTCTGTAATCATTCCCCCCCCCCTCCCTCCTTAACTAACCTTCAAAATGGTGTATCTATGTTTACATAAGGGCATTATTAGCATATGTAAACCCTATGCAAATAATTTGTAATCAATTATTAAGTAAATTCTGCTACTGGACTTTATTATGTTGGTGAGCATATGCTTTCCGTGTTATCCCGTACAAATGAATACTATCTTGTATGTGTAACTGATTTTGGGATCAAATAATTATTCAGCTGGTGAGATGCTACATGTTGCGGAAGCTTTCATTGACAAGAGCTATCATCCGACTGTGATCTGCCGAGGTACATTGGTGTCGGACAAAATAGTTTGCTTCTTTGCTTAATTGAACATTTTGTTTATTTATTTCTGTACTTTTGCAGCTTACAACAAGGCTCTTGAAGATGCCCTGGCAGTGTTGGACAAAATAGCGATGACAATTGATGTGAATGATCGTAAGGGCTAATATTTCCTTATATTTAAACTTTTCCGTGCATGCTATGTTTTGCTTCGTGGCCTTATATATAATTTTTTTTTTACCTTTCCAATTTCATTTGTTCCAAAATGTCTAGAATTTGTGATGCTATACTACAAATGTAAATATCTGTCTTGAAGATGTGAAGCTCAATACCTTGAAATTTGAAAAGAGATGTGTTTATGTGCTTGTTTGTGAAATTTGTACGCAACTTCTTCAATATGAAGTAATACTGCACTGTGCGTTTCCCTTTTGGATATTGTTTTGACGATATAGTGGGAGTATAATACTGTACTTATCTTTGCCAGGTGCCGCAATGTTGGGATTAGTGAAAAGTTGTATCGGCACAAAGTTTACCAGTCAATTCGGGGACCTAATTGCAGTAAGTTTTTATTATCACTTGTTTATTTTCCGAGGCCACTATGAGATCATTCAAGAGAAAGCAAAGAACATGCCTTTTCTTCATTTTTTTCCCTCAACCCAGCTCACCTTGACAATGCTCCCATTTGGTTTCAGCTATTATTCCTCTTCCCTACCTTCTAATCAGTCCAAAGCAATATCATCGGTGAAACCTCCCTCATTCACAGACCACTTTAAATTTTGCTGTGTGCTGTTATTTTTTCATGGGAGTTTACTGTTACGTAATAGCTTGTGTGATAATCGTTTCCAAGCTACCAAGCACTTTTAGCTGATGACAACTGTTGTGTTGGGTCCTAAAAGCCATTAAAGTACTACCTCCATTACTTTTTAGTTGTTTCTTTTTGACCAAGGGGGAATACCTAGGATTGCATTTATTATAAGTTAGACTTCCTAATTTGCCCTTTATAAAAAACTTTATTTTCTCTCATCATTTATGATTTATAAGAAGTGAGGGGATGTGTCGTAGAGATGTGAATGGTAAATTTGGAAAATTTTGAGTAAAAGCGACAGCTGATTTTGGAACAATTGTTTGGCCAAAAAGCGACAATTAAAAAAGAATAGAGGGAGTAGAATATATGGATTGCAGCTGTAGTAGGCATTTTCTTACTAAATTTAACTTTTGTCTTTTAGGATTTAGCACTTGATGCAACGACGACAGTTGGTGTTGATCTTGGCCAGGGATTGCGAGAAGTAGATATCAAGAAATACATTAAAGTTGAGAAGATCCCTGGAGGCCAGTTAGAAGATTCCAAGGTTCTTAAAGGTGTTATGTTTAACAAAGATGTTGTTGTCCCTGGGAAAATGAGAAGAAAAATTGTCAATCCCCGTATCATTTTACTTGATTGCCCACTTGAATACAAGAAGGGGGAGAATCAGACAAATGCAGAACTAGTTAGAGAAGAAGATTGGTCTGTACTTTTGAAAATGGAAGAAGAGTACATCGAGAATCTTTGTGTACAAATACTTAAGTTCAAGCCGGATTTGGTGATTACCGAAAAAGGACTTAGTGATCTGGCATGCCATTACTTGAGTAAAGCTGGAGTCAGTGCAATCAGAAGATTGAGGAAAACAGACAACAATAGAATTGCAAAGGCAGTTGGAGCTGTCATTGTGAATAGACCAGATGAACTTCAAGAGTCAGATGTGGGAACTGGGGCTGGACTTTTTGAGGTCAAGAAAATTGGTGATGAGTTCTTTTCCTACATTGTTGACTGTAAAGACCCGAAAGCATGCACGGTTCTTCTGCGAGGTGCAAGTAAGGATCTTTTAAATGAAGTGGAGCGTAACTTGCAGGTATTTGTTGATGCTATATTCGGTTTATCTTGATGCAAGGAACACATTGTCTGACCACGTTTTTGTTGTTGACAGGATGCGATGTCTGTAGCTAGGAACATCTTAAAGCATCCAAAACTTGTTCCTGGTGGTGGTGCTACTGAGTTAACTGTGTCTGCCACACTGAAGCAGAAGAGTTCATCAATTGAAGGCATTGAAAAGGCAAATACATTTCCGCATTTCTTTCAGCTTTTCAGCCTTAGATTAGATCTGACTAAACAAGGGCAAATGATAACGTTATTTATTTTATTTTATGTCATTCTTTATTCGGTTAAACAGTGGCCCTATGAAGCTGCAGCTATAGCATTTGAGGCTATACCACGGACGTTGGCACAGAATTGCGGAGTTAACGTCATCAGAACTATGACTGCTCTGCAGGGCAAGGCAAGCAAATTTTCAGTCGCTCGCGAGTTTCGCTTTTTGGCACTCTTTTTTAGTGTTTTTGCTGAAATATAATATAATGTTTTTGTCCCCCCCCCCCCCCCCTCTGTTCTCAAATTCCCAACAGCATGCTAATGGAGAGAACGCTTGGACTGGAATTGATGGAAATTCAGGTGTAATAGCCGATATGAAAGAGCTAAAGGTTTGTATCCGCCCTTTTTCCCCCTCATAGTGGACCTCGTCTCTTGATTAGCCCTTGTTCCACTTAGAAGAGTTCGCTTTTGAAAATTGAGCATTTGAAGGAATAAAATAAATCTGGCCTATCAAATCTCTGTTAAAATTTTGGATGGTGCTAATTCGTATGGTTAATACAAAATTTGATTCTTGTTTAGGATAAGTTAGAATGGAAAAAGAGAGTAACCATTAAAAATGTATCCAGACACAAGTGCAGTGAATGTTCCAAAATAGCACTAGGGTAATGATTTAAAAAAATACCATTATTTTTCAGGATTAAGTTAGTTTTACTGATTTCAAGTTCAGTATGATACCGGAAAGCTGGAAGATGCCAAATTAGTCAGGATTTTGTATAGTTTTAACATTTTAAGCAGTACTCTTTAAGTGGATTATCTAATAGTTAGGACACTTTGGCCTCTGAGTGTACGTGTACATGTATATCGTTAGACGAGGTGGAATATTTACAAACTCTGCTTCTGATGGTTTCATTTTATTCTAAACAGATTTGGGATGCTTATAATGTAAAGGCACAGACATTCAAAACATCAATTGAGGCTGCTTGTATGCTTCTAAGAATTGATGATATTGTAAGCGGAATCAAGAAGAAGCAGGCACCTGGTTCTAGTGGTCCATCAAAGCCCACCATCGAGACAGAGGGGGATGCTGACAATGAACAGATGATTCCAGAGTGAAGATAGATTTTCTTAACTTCTTGACAAAAAATCAAAGGAACAAGCTGAAATTTGTTTCACCGCAGTTGTTAGCGGGGGTTCCTGATATAGTTTAGGTGCAGTAATTTTTGTGAAATTTTGTTTGTTTTCCTGTTGGGTTGTGGGTGGTGCTCATGATGTTATGTTTTGCTTTCTAGCGTTATTATTAGGTCAGTCTGAGATTCATCCCGCAGATGTGAGTCTCTGACTTTAATTGAAAAGTTATGAACAAGGGAAAGCAGCAGCTGTTGTATCTTTTCTTGCAATATTGAGTCTGCGTTTTGAATTGGTCTCATGACACTAGGCATGCCCCTTGCCCTTATTTTTTTCTTCATTCCAGTGTTCAACCCTCTCCTCCTACCACAATTAGCGATATTTATCACATTGAAGGTAAGTGCAGCATCTATCTAGCTAACTATGATATTAACGGTTACATTGTCCTTGATGTGTTATGAATCTTATGTTATACGCCCGTCATTTCATTTTAATTGTCCATGATAACTACATATTGTGAGGAAAAAATGTCGATTTTAAAATAAAATGGTGATATTCTGCATTTCTACTTTTCTCCAAAAAATTTAATTAACTTTTTCTTAAAGTGCGGTCACTTTATATATATCTTTATATATATAAAAAAATTATATATTTTTACATGAAGCTATTCAAATTAGAACCACAAATAAAATGTAAATATAAGAACTAATCTTAATCGTTAGATTTAAAAAAATTAGATGGTGAGATTAAATAGGGTGACGGTGGCACAAATTGTATTTTTTTTTCGGATAAAGGGTATTTTTGTTATTTCTTAATAAAATTTTGATGGATCAGTGTTAAAATTTGATGGATCAGTGTTAAAATTTGATGAATTAAAATTTGATTGATCAGTATTAAATTTGATAGATCAATGTTAATTTGATGAATCAGTGTAAAGTTTGATGGATCAGTGTTATAATTTGATGGATCGGTGATAAAAATTGATGGATCGGTGTTAATTTGATGGACCAATATAAAAATTTGATGAATCAGTGTTAAAGTTTGACGGATTAATATTATGTTTTCTTGTTACTATTACATTTTTTGCTTTAATGAATCGGTATTATAATTTGATGAATCAACTTTATTATTTGATGGATCAAAATTTTTATTTGATGAATTACTAATAGATTCATCAAAAATATAATAATTATAAAAAAAAAATGATGATCGAATACAATTCGCCGACAGAAAAAAAAATATAAAAAGAAATTAAAAGGACAGGGCCTATAATTAACTAAACATGATTATCAAAACACCCAAAAGAGACCCCATTCATTTTCCCACCAATTTTCTCTCTGTAATTAATCATCACGTGCACAAGATTCCAAGAATCCTACCCTACTCTACTGTACTACTACTACTACTTGATTTCAATTAAGGGAAAAAAGGATTGAAGATCCTAATTGAAGCTCACTTTATGCACCATTTTTGCCTCACCTATAAGGCTGCCTTCGATGGTGTATAATGAACCAAAGAGCATGCTAAGCCCTTGAATTTCAAACGGAATCCTTTAATATATATGAATGTAGCTACTTTACTTACAAGGAGCACAAGGTCACTGGTTCTGAAAATCAAGACAAGTCGTAATTTTGAATAAACCAGGTTGACATTCCTAATAAAAGAAGCTAGAACAGGGAATGCAATAGCAAGCGGAAGGAACTAAGTGGCTCGTACAAGTATATCTAGAAAATAAGCCCGAGTCGTTATTGATGAACTTTGATTCAATGTTCATCGCCGTTTGTTTTCTTTCAACATGTCTTTGAATTTGTTGAGAGGAGCCCGAAGAATTTTTCGAGGAATCGAGGGCGGCGATGGCAGAGGTGAGCTTCCAGTCGATTTGTGGTGATAAGAACGAAATGAGATAGGAATGGGGTTTTCATGTTCTTAAAAATTATCACTACAAATTTATACGGAGAAGCAAAAACACGACAGGCTAAATCAAAAGGTGGAGGGCGGCAGGAAGGCATAATAGGAAGAGGAAATTGCTAGGGTTTGAGGAGGAAGTACGAAAGTGATGGGAGAAGTGGCAGAATTTTTTGGGAGGCAGTTTGAACCGGACAAGCGGGATAACCGACTAGGTGTATAGGAAGCTGCACGAAATTGATTAGATCTGACGGTTGATATTAATTTTTAGGTTTTTAGAAGATTCTCAAAGGAATAGCTCCCTTCATAGGATCTTTATATGTGTTAGACATATAGATCAAAATTATATTTTTCTTGGAGTAGGACAATCAATTGCTAGTAAAAAAGATCCACCGGTTCAAAAAAATGCGACCTAAGCCTTGAAGTTAAATTTTGTTGCGATATGAATCATTTTGATGAATTTCATCAAAAATTAACGAAAATGGACTCACTTGCTAAGCACGTGACTTTTTTAGGGGCATTTAAAAAAAATGCAATTTAACCATAAAAAAGAAAATGAAAAAGAAAAAAAAGAGAAAATAACCTAAATATAAATTTTATCAATAGAACATTCTTTCTTTTTTATTTGTTTTTTGATGATATTAAATGATTATTAGGTAGAATAAATCCTTAAAACTACTTCAAATATAAGCATAAACCATTTACCTAGTCAACAGGTCTTTACCCTTGGATAAGAAACGTTTGGGGTAACTTCTTAAAATTTCTAGTATAAAATGAGGTTACTTTGTGTGATACTTTTTATAGCAATATTTAAGTGCGTTTGGATGAGTGATTTATTGATTTGGTTTTTGAGATTTTGTAATGATTATAGTAAAAAGTAAGAGAAAGATAGAGAGAAAAAGTGTCGGACCAATGAGAGAGAAAAATCAAAAATCAGAAAACCTGGGTGAAAATCACCCAGGAGAACACAACCGAGTCTTCAATCTCAATAATTTATTTAAATAATTTTTTTATTATTTTTTAAATATAATCAAATTTTGAACTTACAAAATTTTATATATTTAATTATAATATTTTATTTTGTAATATTTAATTAAAAACTTAATTATTATTATTATTATTATTATTATTATTATTATTATTATTTTCAATTACGCCCTAAACAACGGACATGCAGACTATGCAGTAGCTTTTAATATTCCACAGTTTATGTATGAAAAATTAAATACAAAATTTGATTTAAGTTCTTCAAAGGGTACCGCAAAAGAACTTTTCTTATCCATTTTGTCTTTGCTCTGGGGTAAACACTTCCATTTTCAGTCTAAAATCTTCGTCTTCACCACCGACCTTTTTTCTCTCTGTTTCTCCGAAATTCTACTTTCTCAATTGGAAATCTTCGCTCGTGTTCTTCACTTATAGTAAGCTTATGTTTAATCTTCACTCTTCTAGCTTCTACATGAATTCGTAGAAATAATTTATAACTGTACATTCACTTGAACTGTGCTATATGGGTTTCGGTTCTTTAGAATAGTGCAAGCAATTTCTTGCAAGTTAAGTGTTTGTTAAATTGCCTGAATGGCTTTCTCCTCTTGCGTTAACTGCCACCCTTGCAGTTTGCCCCCTAAATTAACCCACCCACTTCCTCTTTTCCTTCCAAATCATTTGAAGTTTGTTTCTTTTGCATCAATTTCAGTCTCTACTTTATCTTCTCTATCTGCCCTTTCTCAAAAAAAACTTCTTGATACCCATAATGAGGAACATGATGAAGCCTCTGTGCTCCGGGTATTCGATTATGCTTCAACTCAACCAAATTTCCTGCCCACTTTGTCAGATTATGAAGAAATGCTTAAAAAGCTTTGTCAAGTGGGTTCTTTTGATTCGGTAAGGGAGGTGTTGGATGAAATGAGGCGATCCTCTTGTGAGGTCGCAGAAGGTACTTTTTGGATTTTGATTGAGAGTTATGCAAATTTTGGTTTGTATGATGATGCTATTGGTGTTCTTGATGTGATGCGAGAAGAGTTTGGATTGGAGCCGGGTACGTTTACTTTTAACTTTTTGTTGAATGTTCTTGTTGATGGGAATAAGTTGAAGTTAGTTGAGGATGTTTACTCAATAATGTCTAAGAGAGGAGTTAAGCAGGATGTTTCGACTTTTAATATCTTGATAAAGGGGCTTTGTGGGGCTCATCAGATTAGGCCGGCTATTTTGATGATGGAAGATATGCCTAGCTATGGTTTGGTGCCAGATGAGAAGACTTATACGACTATAATGCAGGGGTACATTGACGAAGGGAATTTGGATGAAGCATTTAGAATCAGAGATCAGATGTTGTCTGCTCGCCCTCGGTGCCCTGTGAGCAATGTAACTACAAATGTACTAGTTGGTGGGTTCTGCAAAGTGGGTAAACTTGAGGAAGCTTTCCATTTCGCTGAGAAGATGTCTGTTAAGGGATTTCGTCCTGACCAGGTTACATTCAATATTTTGATTAGCGGTCTGTGCAGAGAAGGACATATTAAGCACGCACTAGAGACTTTGGACTTCATGCTTCGAGAGGGGTTTGATCCTGATGTATATACATATAACATTCTTATTTCCGGACTTTGTAAATTGGGTGAAGCTGATGAGGCTGTGGGAGTGCTCAAGGAGATGCTCCAAAGGGATTGCTCACCAAATGTGGTAACATATAACACTATCATTAGTAGTCTTTGTAAGGAAAACCAAGTCAAAGAAGCTGCGGAACTTGCTCGCGTTTTGACAGGTAAGGGAATTCTACCTGATGTCAGTACGTTCAGTTCTCTAATACAAGGTCTCTGCTTAAGTAGTAACCACAAAATTGCATTGGAGATATTCGAGGAGATGAAGAGCAAAGGGTGCCAGCCTGATGAGTTTACTTATAATATGATAATTGATTACCATTGTTCAAAAGGGAAACTAGATGAAGCTATGAGACTTTTCAGAGAAATGGTTAAACGTGGCTGTTCCCAGAGTGTAGTAACTTACAACACTCTGATTGATGGATTATGTAAAAACAAGAAAGTCGAAGAAGCTGAGGAGATTTTTGATCTGATGGAGATCAAAGGAATTTCAAGAAATCTGGTGACTTACAACTCCCTTATTGATGGCCTTTGTAAGAGCATGAGGTTTGAAGCAGCAGCTCAGCGTATGGACCAAATGATAAATGAAGGGATAAAACCTGATAAGTTCACTTATAATTCCCTTCTCACTCATTTTTGCAAAGCTGGTGATATTAAAAGGGCAACAGATATTGTCCAAACTATGACTTCAAATGGCTGTGAACCAGATATTGTCACTTATGGGACTTTAATTCATGGACTGTGTAAAGTGGGCCGCGTTGAGCTTGCAAGTAGGCTTCTTAAAACCATCCAAATGAAAAAGATGATTCCGGGTCCACAAGCATATAATCCGGTGATTCAAGCATTTTTCAGGAAGAGGAGAGGGAAAGAAGCAATGAGACTATTTAGAGAGATGGAGAAGGTTGTGCCTCCCGATGTGATCTCGTATAAAATTGTTTTTCAAGGGCTTTGTTCTGGCGGAGGGCCTATTGGGGAGGCTGTTGATTTTCTAGTTGAGATGACCGACAAAGAAATCACTCCAGATATTTATTCGTTTTCTATGCTGGCTGATGGGCTGTGTGCTTTGTCAATGGAAGACACTCTAGTTAAGCTTGTTGATAGGATCATGGAAAAAGAAAAATTCTTGGATACTGAGGCGGCCATGGTGAAGGGTTTCATGAGAATCCGAAAATTTCAGGATGCATTGGCCACCCTTGGGAGCTTACTGAATAAAAGGAACCCGAAAGGAGGTTATTAGTAAAGATAGAGGTTGTAAACCGTTTCTCTTGTGATATTTAAGTCTTGCTTTGAAGAATTCAAGAATCAAGATGGCGTAGACGTGTCTGAAAGTGGATTCATGCATTTGAAAGTTCACTTTTATCCTCACCAAATGCCGTATCATATCTGGAAGAAGTTTAAAGAATATGATAGAAGTGTGGACCATTAGACTTTCCCTGTTTCTTTTGCTCACCAGGCCCATTAAGGTGATTCCTTTTTACAAATTTCTGCTTTCCTTTTACCAGTAAAATACATGTTTTAGATTTTACAAAATATCATCCTTTTGGAAAACGATATTACTAGTGACTATATACTCAAAAAATTACAAGTAAAATGCTTGATAGCTTAGCCTTTAGTGTTTGTGGGCATGCCATGGAAGGAGGTATTTATGAGTCATGATCAGTGAGGAATCATGTACAAAATGCATAACCAAACGGGATCGTAGGTTAGTCTATCTGACTCGAGAACGATACTTTCATACTGGCTCCCTGCAGACCACCAACTTATGGGAATACTGCCGAAGCAGAAGTCAAGATGGATCAAAGAAAATGAATCACATTTGGGGAACTTAGGGTAATG
Organism: Lobelia cardinalis; assembly: GCA_028566635.1. Taxonomy (NCBI): domain Eukaryota; kingdom Viridiplantae; phylum Streptophyta; class Magnoliopsida; order Asterales; family Campanulaceae; genus Lobelia; species Lobelia cardinalis. Next base: position 2,441,403 of record JAOWAN010000047.1, on the reverse strand, counting down.
TCAGGAATTTATTTTCAAGTTTGAGTTCTTAGGGATTTATGAATGGTTTTGAGGCTCTCTCGTTGAGTTCTTGAAGCTTTTTCTCCCACTATGTAAGGGGTGAATTCAGTTTGTACGAAGGCACCTTCGATTGAATCTTACTTGGAAAGCGTATTCCTTTCAGTGCTTTAATTTGAGTATTTTGATTTTAACACCTGACATTCCTACATCGAAGAAATGGTGGAATTTCATATGGTTTTTATGTAGCTCCTACTACCCATCTAGCCTCAAATCATCTATGGATCGCATGGACCGTTGATCCGATATGTGGATCTAAGGTGTGGCCAGTTGGCGCGCGAGGTAGCGGGCTGGATTTTCAGACTTGGTCCCAGCCGGAAGACTTTTGGACTCGACCGCGGGGACGATCTTGATATTGGTTCGGCCTTGACACCTTCACTTCTCATTAGCTTCCTCTTACATAAATAAATTTATGTTCTCATTAACTGTTGTTCATGGCTAATTGATGCATTAGTGCAAGTACAATGGTTGTTACTACTTCCATGTAATCTCAAGTCTAGTTTCAGTATTCTTCCAATTTTGTTCTCTTGATTATAAACTTCGGGAAACCTCATCAGCCCTCTCAAAACCCTTGAAACCAACTTCACCCCCTTTAAATTGTCAGACCATTTGGTAGGTTAGCCAAACGTTGGCCAAGTAACACCTCCTCCTATTGAGTCGGCATGTGGAAAATCATATTGAAGGGGTCAAAGTGAATTGCGAATGTGCCAAATCATTGTAGCACAAGCGGTGCCAAAGGCTACTCCAATGTACACCTTCACCCAGCACAACCGAAGAACATACTTATCTGATAGCTTGTGAAATCAAGGATAGTGAGAGAATTATTGTCGTGATATCTCAAAGTTCTTTATGAAACAGAGTATAGGAAAGTGTTTATAATACATTTTAACTACTTATAACAGAATATTACAACTACCAGCCCCCAACTATGTAAAGTCACGTGCGCTTCCCCCCTCATGTTATCTTGATTAGTATCATTGTCATATACCTTTCGATTCACAGCTTTTTGCGCATAATTTTTTCCAAATTGATTTCATATTTGGATTCTCTGTCAAAATCTCTACTTTCGCCTATCCTTTTCCTTTGAGTTTGCTCAAGGCGATTGATCATCTTTCTAGTGTGAATCGTCCTCGTAACTCTAGTGATGAACAATCGCATGATGCAATCGACCTACAGGACGTAGATTTGATTCTTTCTTCCTCTCATCTCTTGAATTGCATCCAAATGATACCATTGGTATAGATCTTAGACAGTCGAAATTATACTTAATGGTGTCAGCTTAATGATGTTAAATCTCTCTGCTAAGTCTAAATTGAGGATTGTTATCGGTATTCATAAATGTTTGCATCCTGATTCAAAATATTATGCTCCTTGGACTCGTTGCAATGATATAATCATTGGTTGAATTCTTAATTGTATCTCCTCTTGAGTGTAATTTTGACCTCCTTTTAAGATCTAAAACACAAGAACTATTTTAGGAATATCATTTGGATGCAAATACAGAGATGAGATGAAGGAAAAATGAAATTTACCTCCTTTAAATCGTACTCATCGATTTTAGTAGGCAGGCAATTTCTTATCGTCGTGAATGGGGGCCCCCCATTTTTATGTTACTTTGCGGAAGAGCTCTTGACGATGAAGAACTCAATGGGAGCACAATGACCAATTAGATTCAATTTTGAAATGAGAATTTGTATCACTTAACATATATAATTGTCATAGTTTTGGGTTTAAACGCATGAAATTATCAGATAAAAGTAAAAAAACTAAGAATGTGTTTGGTACGGAGGTTTTTTGTTTGATTTGATTTAATTTGTATGAATTTAATTGTTTTATAGTTTTTTGTTTGTTTTGATTTATACCATTTTTTTCTTAAAATTTTTTAAAATTACATATGATGTGATAGTTGATAGGATATAAAGGTTGTGAGAGAGAGAGAGAGAGAGAGAGAGAGAGAGAGAGAGAGAGAGAGAGAGAGAGAGAGAGAGAGAGAGAGA
>JAOWAN010000047.1:2409095-2427063 GCA_028566635.1 Lobelia cardinalis | reverse complement strand
GTACAACTTTTTTTCTGCTAAGGCGTAAACCTTTTTCCTAGTTAGTCAATCAGTATTTTTCATAGAATTTTTTTGCCCATAAGTTTCAGTGGAAAATATTTTGAATGTACTCCCTCCATCCCGTAATATAGTCCCCTGTCAACCTTTTAAAGCCAAATTCATTTTACATGCTGAAGAGACTATTATTTTGGAATGCAGGGAACATTTTTACAAAATTATTCAATGTCAAACTTCAAAAACAAATTTAATGGATAGTATAGTAAAAACAATCCATTAATATATAAAACATTAGTTGAGTTAATTGTCTTTGAATATTGAACAGTAATGAAAAACTATTGAGTATGGATAACTTTGAAGTGTACTTTTGTATTTCATCATGAAGACATGCAATTAATAATGAGGGTTATACTAGGAAGTTGACAAATAATCAGGTGTGCTTACTGTATACATCTACCAAAAAAGTTTATCTATTCAGCATTCAAGAACTCCTTGTAAGTTCAGATGATTCAGATGTTGATTTATTGTTTACCACTCAGCATTCAAAACTTAATGTTATCTTTCATGCCCTTTCTCTTGATGGGTGTTTGCCATCCATGTTGAAAAACCACAGTTATTTCTCAACCTATTGATCACTTATATAAGTTATATTCAATTATGGATGTGCTTGTTTATAAAAGCAACTGGTATTTATCCTTTTTCGGTTGCAAAAAATGCACCGCATGTTTGTATATTCTGGGATAGAAATTGTTAATCCCTGCTGCCGTTATTGATTTTGTTTTGGATGTATCGTCTTGGCTTTTACTATGCCCAAGTTATACTCTTTTTTATTTTTCTGATCTATCTTACTCACAAAAAATGCTTTGCCATTTATGGATTCTAAAGGTGTCCAAAGGTGTAATGGCTTGCGTAACTCAAGAAGTAAAGGATCTTTATCATCTTCTAGAGCAGGAGTTCCTCCCTCTAGATCTTGCATCAAAAGTACAGCCCTTGTTAGCAAAAATCTCAAAACTTGGGGGTAAGCTTTCTTCAGCTTCTTCCGTACCAGAATTGAAATTATCTGAATATATTCCTTCGCTGGAAAAACTTGCTACTCTGAGATTGCTGCAGCAGGTGCGAATTGCTATCTTCTTCATTTGTTGTCCAATTCTTTTTTGGTTGTGTTGTGGATTTTGACACAGTTGTTTTGTGCTTTTTGCTTTGTCAGGTATCTCAGGTATATCAAACAATGAAGATTGAAGCCTTATCTGCGATGATCCCCTTTTTTGAGTTCGCGGTTGTGGAAAAGTTCTCCGTGGAAGCCGTCAAGCACAAATTTATTACAATGAAGGTTGACCATAGGAAAGGTGCTGTTTTCTTTGGCGGCCAGGTTTGTCATCATTGCACTTCCTTACACTGCGTGTCTGTTGTTGGTGGGTTGCTTATGAGTTGAAAGCCGAAACTTGATTCTGGACTTTGCAAATAGTTCAGAACAGCTTTTAGGTGGAATTCAAATTGCATTTAAACTCAAACTACTTGAGATTTGGTCAGCTTTTAGGCCATCCACTGTTTTTCGTGAAGCTGTTCAATATGTTGAGGTTCTTTAATAGTTGACTGGAAGGTACTGGGCGTTAGGAACCCCCCCCCCCCTTTTTTTTTTATGGAAAGAGATTGGAAGTTGGTGCATCATCTTTTGCTTCATTCCAAATTCTGTTGGTTAACAAAATGTGCTGTTGTACTAAATTATAATTTCTATTATTGAGTGCCTGTATGAGTATCTTTTTCTTAGAATAGATTTCATACTTATGTTTTTCTGGTTTTCTTTTTTCCTTTGGTTTTCAAGGTCTTGAGTATGTTTTTCTTGCTTTCTTTTTTCCTTTGGTTTTCAGGGTCTTGAGTCTGAAGGCCTTCGAGGTCGTCTAAGCATTTTTGCGGAATCGCTGAGCAAGGCCAGGACTATGATTTATCCTCCTGCCGAAAAAGCCTCAAAACTGGGTGAATCACTGGAAGGTTTGGCAGCGGTAGTGGATAAGGAACACAAGCGTCTTCTTGCGCGTAAGTCGATAATTGAGAAACGCAAAGAAGAACAGGAACGGCAACTTTTAGAGATGGTATTATGTAGAAACTACTAATTCATGAGACCATTACCATTTATTGATTTATTATTAAATCGGCATCAATTTTTTTGTCAGGAAAGAGAGGAAGAGACGAAGAGGCTTAAACTACAGAAGATAACCGAAGAGGCAGAGCAAAGAAGACTTGCTTCAGAGTATGAACAGAGAAAGAACCAAAGGATCCTAAGAGAGATTGAGGAGCGGGAGCTCGAAGAGGCCCAAGCTTTGTTACAGGAAGCTGAAAAACGTAGTAAAAAGAAGGGGAAGAAACCAATCATAGAGGCGGTGAGTGCATCTTTTTTCTATTTTGCATTTGGCTGAACGAACTTTGACTGACCTACTTTATATCCAGGACAAGATGACCAAGCAGACTTTAATGGAAATGGCCTTAACTGAACAATTAAGGGAGAGACAAGAGATGGAAAAGAAACTACAGAGGCTTGGTAAAACACTGGATTATTTGGAGAGAGCAAAAAGAGAAGAAGCAGCTCCTCTTATTCAAGCTGCATTTGAACGACGTATAGTGGAAGAAAGGGAGCTTCATGAACGTATGCAACAGGTTGAATTTTTCTAGATTAATATGTTTTGTCCTAGTGTATCTTTCTGTTTCTCACTGTTCTCTTTGGAATGGTTGAGCAATATTTTGGTCATTAATATAAAAGGGAAACCTTTGGTCATACTAGTTGATCATTTGTGTAATTCACTGAATTAGTTGTTGGTTTAACTCTGCAGCAAGAGGTTGAGGTAAGCAGACAGCGTCATGCCGGAGACCTAGAGGAGAAGAAGAGGCTAAGCCGTATGTTGGAGAACAAGGTTAGCAAGTTAGCAATTGTTTTGGTTTTTGAGTTGATTATTTGGCCCTTGGTGTAAAAGACACTATGTAACATCACATTAGTTGGTTTATGGTGCATGCTGATTGTCCAGTTGGGACAAATCAACAAAAGACAAATCTATGAGTTCCAGATCCGTGAGTTTTCTTTAGGTACAACCTGGTCAATGCAACATCATACAAGCATCCCAAATTACTCTCAGAAAAACTGTGCAACTTCTGGCACACAATCCATTCCAATCTGAGTGCCTTTTTTCCAAACAAAAAGAAGAAAATAGAAAAAAATTGTATTTTTTCTAATGAAGTTCTGAATTACCTTGTCAACTATCATCTTTCAGTGTACACTTCTGTGATTTTCTAATGTTTTGTCATGGACGGCAAGTGTATTTCTGGCATTCTGTGTATGGGTTACACTAAGTGTTTAAAATCAACTTCTGTGATTTTCGAAACCAAAAAGGACACTTTTTATGGGATGGAGCAGCTACTTGTTAGGTAAGGAGAAATGCCTCAGTTTAAGGAGTACCTGAATGAGATCAAAATTATTTATATTGCCATAGTTGTGGTCTTAAAAGAGATCAGCTTACTTTGAGTATGGATTATGTCTCAATTTGGACTATTTTGGATTGCTTTTTGATTGTTGAAAGAGTAAAGTCCTGTTATAAGACACCATTATTTGAATGAATGGATATGATCTCTATTTCCCCTAGCTAATTTTTTTTGTTTTGACAATTAGAAGCATATGCCTTGCTGTTTTAGTCCTTAGGTTTTTAAGGGAAGAGAACACATTAGCTTGCGTGGCAAAAATTGGACATAAGTTTACTGAAAACCTGAAGGTGAGGGCAGGATTGGCATTCATTAATCCTCCTAATCATCTTCCTTTTCTCTAACATCAATTAGGACATGATCTGATTTCATGCATTGAGCAAAATATCTCTGCAAAACAGACTAGTACTTGGATTTTAGTTTAAGCTGTTAGCTTAGTTATAGAATTTCTGAAAGATGAATTTCGCTGATGTGGGTGAGGGAAGAGTTCTCCGTAGCGGACTGGTACTGTGCTTGCTTGGAGCTGGAATTTGTTACATTGGGTCTCTCTCTGTGGTTGAAAATTGTGTAAAACAAAATCTATCTATGAATTGGAGGAGTTGTTTGTAGCGGGGAAAAAGCCGGAAACTATGCTGGACTTCAAGCGTGGTATATTTTTGTGGTGGCTCGACAAGTGTTTTTTATGTAATTCCTAACCAAATACTCTACTTGGATTTCTCAAACTTTAATTCTTTTCAGTGTTCTACTCAAATTATTTTTTTCATTGGAGAAAGGTGAGTTTTATCCACTTCATATTGCTGATTTATTTGTTCGATTTGAGTGCTTCAGCACGAAATACAATCTGTCCAACTTCTTAAAGCTATATATTTAGGAAAAAAGTTACTTTATTTGGTGAGCTCTCTGGGATGCCAAGTTTAATGCATAGTGATGATGATGCAAGCACACAATTTTTAAAATTCATCTTCGTTTAGAGTTCATTGACAATATTATTGATTCTCGTACTGGTTCATGGATCTTTTGTAACGACCTGTCATTGTTGAGAACCTGCAAATAACGAGTCATTTCTTTTAAATGTAATTGCTTAGTAATGATCAATTGGCTTTTTGCAGCAAATATTCCAAGATAGAGTTGTTGTTCGTAGGGAAGCTGAATTCAGTAAATTGAAAAGGGAGAGAGAGGATCGACTGTACCAAATACTTATGTCAAGGAAAGTACAGCGGGAGCACAAGAGGAAGATGATATACTATGTGAAACGTCAGGAAGAGAGACAGAAAAAGTTAAGGGAAGAGGAGGAAGCCCGTCAACGGGAAGGTAACCTATATATAATATTTGGTGTTCGCATACATCATCTGACTTTCTTGCTGTCAATCTCTCTCTCTCTCTCTCTCTCTCTCTCTCTCTCTCTCTCTCTCTCTCTCTCTCTCTCTCTCTCTCTCTCTCTCTTACTCTCTAGTTGAAAAGATGATATAATATATCAGACCCGTGGGCCAGTACAGATTGATCTAGCGTGAATACAGGCCTTCAACTATACATCCTATATAGCTGTAAAGGTTGCATTAATGTGCTCCATGCTTTATTCACATGATTTTCTTATTCGTGCTTTTAACTATACCTCATGTGGATGGGAATAACTTTAAGTTGTCTCTCTGGATGTGCATATCGTATTTAAATAAGCGTGTGCAGTTGCATACACTAATTCACTTGTTTTGGTCTTCGGGATGTTGTCCCTCAGTTTCCCTCAAAGATTCCAACTTTGAAGGCAAACAGTTTAAAGCGTACATTTGGATAATCCGATAATCTGTTAGCTGAGTTTGCTAAAGAAGACTCTTTTGAGTGGAACAGTGCAAAGCAGAATATGAGACTTTAAGGAGTCTACTATAGTATTAATTTCCTGGCTTTTACTCTGAGCGGCTATTATTTGCTTATTGCTGTACACTTGATACTCGTGAATTGGCATTGTGACTTTGCAGAGGCGGAGAGGCACAGGAAGGAGGAAGCAGAACGCAAGGCCAAGCAAGATGAGATTTATGAGAAGCAAAAGCAACGTGAGAAGGAACTGGAAGAGAAAAAACGGGAACAGCTTGACGAGGTCTTAGGAAGATCTGCTGCTGCACCAGCTAGACCTACTGAGACTCCTGTAGTTTCCCGGGCAGCAGAGGCAGGACTTGCTTCTGCACCAACTACCGGAAAATACGTGCCCAGATTCAAGAGGGCAAGTACAGAAAGTGCTGCCCCAACTCAGCCGCAAGCTCCACGTCCAGCAGAAACTGATCGATGGGGCAGCAGAGCAGATGACAGGGCACCTCAACACGCTGACCGGTGGGGACGAGATGATCGCAAACCTTCTTCATTTGGAAGCAGCGGGCCCCCGAGGTCTACTTGGCCATCCCCTAGGACTCGTGGTGAGCGCTAAGTGAAATGTTGCACTGTTTGCTTGGTCAAGTGGGCAAAATGCAGTTCGGGAGTTTTGATCGCTATAGAAGGAACAATACAATTGTGATGATTTCTATGTGTTCATTATTGGAAATTGGGATTTCCCAAGGAGTACAAGTTAATCGACGCTACCCCATGGCACAGTTTTTGTTATCATTCATTGATTTTCACTTTGCTATTTTGATCAAATGTGCCTAGTTTGGCTTGGAGAGAGCACTTAATAGTTATAGGTGAGCTACGCTATTCTTTTGGCATCAACGTTATAAAGGAGTATCCTGCTTTTCTTGAAATAAAAGTAAGGTTGCTCGGACTGTTCTGGTCGACTGTTCCTGCGTTCATCGAATGCTTTGGCTGTTAATGAACAACCTTTATTGGAGAGAAAATTTACAAGTTATCTATCACCTCCAATTATTGGAATTTCAAATTGGTGTGAATTATTTTCTGCAGAACCAATTCAGTAGGTCTGAAAGGCTGTCCCAGCGGCGTGCAAAATTGTTGTCTAATTTGGATGATAACAATTTTCTTGTTTTCTAATTTGATTAGGGTTAGTGGATTTGAAATGGACCAGCATTAGCCCTGCGATTTGTCATTTATTGAGCAACTTGATCTAGATTAGAAAATAATTGAGAGACCCAAAATCAAGGTAGTGGGGCGCGACGGCTGAAAACAGACAATCATAAAAAACCGAAACGTTGAAGAAAAGTTGATTTGTTTGATGCCATCTTTGCGTGTATTTGCTAATTGAAGAAAGGCCAATTTCGCTGTTTGTTTTTAACCTTTTAGCTGCATTCCAAACGAACAAGCACCATGGATTTACTCCGTGTGAATTGTGACATATCACATTGTTTGAGGAACTATAGATGCTGAAAAAGCAGAGAATTCGTTGGATTGTTGCAAACAGAACGATTTGTTCGAGGAATTCTAGATGCTGAAAAAGTAGGAAACTCGTTCGAAGAACCCCACATGCTCGTAACGAATGGGATGTGCTTTGGAAAAATCCTAAACATGTTAAAACGCTGTTATGAATTCATTTTAAACTCACATTTCAGACAAATATTTTCTTTTCTCTCTCCTTAACCCTGGCGGTGATGAGATGTTTCAACAAACACTTACAACGCGAATGTCATTGGTTGCATACAAGCGAACTCAGAAACATTTGACCGATCGGATGGCCGTTGAAGCTTAAAAGCTCAATTTTACTCCAATCGACAGTCTTTTGTCACAATCGAAGCATTAATTTACTATCCTAGTATCAAATATTGAAAATTTTAGTAATTCCAAATCTCTTTGGGGGGGTATAAAGAACATTTAAAAAAAAAAAAGCAATATATTTTTCTTGGGCAAATTTTCATAATGGATGAAAGAACAGGACTGCTTAAAGTATCCATACTTAATAGTAAACCTTGGCTGGCCTCTTTTCTCTGGATGGTATATCGAGTGTCTAAAGCATTCGGTACTAGAAATGTCCATTTTTTATTCAAATGTACATAAAGACTAAAAAAAATATATATGATATAGATATAAAATACACAGAAGTATATTATTATTATCTTCATAATTATCATATGTATTTTATTTTTATATTATATACATTATTTATAATTTCTATGTATATTTTAAAAAAATTAGGCTTATAATTTCCACTTTCCCCCCACACTCGTCACTCTTTGACACTAAACAAGTCAAAAACCAATTAGCACTCCAATTTTAATTTTCCCGGGAAACAAACAACCCGCTACACGTCCAAATTTTCCGTCCGACTTTCTCACCAACCAAACAACAAAAAATTTAAACTAAAAATTTGCCACCACCAATCTGTCTCGTTACTAGAATCTCAGATTCTCCTCCTTCGATGCATCCGATTGCTTTTCAAATCTCGCCGGCCCTCTATAATCCCTAGGCTCCCCCCACCACCCCAAATTTTATTCTTTTTAATGTATTATAAAATGATTCAGTTTGTTGTATATAAAGGTTTCGAGTTGTGAATCAATTATTAGTTGAGTGTGATTGTAGAGTAGTAGTAGTAGTAGCTATGGATGAAGAAACTCCATTAGTTGTGAATGTTGAGGAAGCTCAAAGTCAAAGTCAAGGTCAAACCCTAGATCATGCAAGGGATATCCATATATTGAGTTGGGCTTTTCTGTTGATATTTTTGGCATATGGTGCTGCTCAGAATTTGGAAACTACAATTAACACTGTGAGCTATTCTTTTGTTTACTTAATTCTTATTGTTTTCTTCTTTGGTATGATTAGTTAATTTGTGTATCTTTTTTGTGAGAAGAAGTAGTTGTTATTGCTTGATGATACTCCCTTCATTTCCCAGTAGAGAGTTCAAATTTGACATTTTTTTTTCTCTTTTTTGAAATTAAATACATTTTGACCAAAGATTTTTGATACATTTGTGTATTTAGAAAGTTGAGGAGTTGTGGTCCTTTGTAATTTTAGTGCGGTTTTTCATATTTATAATTTCTGTTACCAAAGAAACTATATTTTGATGTCGAGTGATATATGACAATACTGACTTGTAAACATAAAATGTGGGCTTCTTTTTAGCTGAATGACTACTTCGTAGCAAGACCAAAGTAGCCCGTTTCTTGGAATCCGTGGCCTTCACTCTGAGTGACACTCATTTTAGGACATTAGTAAGTGGGGAACTGCAGTAGATAGCACTGTTTATCATTTTCTAAATGCTTTGCCTTTTCATTTTCTAGAAAAAGTCACCTATTGAACTTAACTATGATCGACATGTTTTACACTGTATTTCTTCTATAATTTTGGCTATTGGATCTATTTTGGGAAACAAAGTGCAGTACCTACACATTGATTAAATGCTTTCATGTTGTGATTTTGGATGATTTTGGTTGTTTTAACTGAATTTTTGTTTCAGGAGGGTGATTTGGGCAATATCTCACTAGGTATATTGTATTCGTCATTCACGGTGTTTTCGCTGACTGCTTCCTTTGTGGTTCAATGGCTTGGATCAAAGAATGCTTTGTTGCTTGGCACTACTGGATATTGGTTGTTCATAGCTGCAAATTTGAAGCCAACTTGGTAATAACTACTTCATTGCCAGTAAAGTTTATTAGGCAGTAGGATAAAGATAGAACAGTGTATTGTGATTTGTTTGCTTAAAGTGGTTTATTAGAAATAGGAGAGTAGGTTGTTAATCGACTGAAATCCTAAAATTTATGTAAGTGAGTTGATTGGCGTCCTTTTTGTAGTAGAAAGTGGAGGTTTGTAGGCATGATTATCTCCTATCACTGTCTCCAACTTTCAGAGGAAAAAAATGAATCGGATCATGTGCTTTTGGGCCTAACGTTAGTACCTAGGTAAAGGCTGCGGTATGTTTCCTCCTAAGGGATTTAATCATGAGCTGTTATGTTTGAAGATAGGTTTCCATGCTCATAGCACCATGGGACCATATTCCTAAACAGAGATCATATCGTGTTTTGACTGTGATTTCTACGTTTGTGTATAAGAAAATTATAATATTTTTTCAAGTTCGTGCTTGCAATGAGCATGCGTTGTCCTCAAATTGATGAAGAGCACAGCATTTCGTACATTACAGATCAAATTATATTGGTCTGAGGAATCATAAAACCATGAATATGTCCTGCTGCCTGCTGCCTGCTGCTATACTTCGTGAATTAGTGCCTTTAATTTTCAATCTCTCTTTTAAGTTTTTAGAATGGTCTATTCTCAATAGCAAGTAAAAAGCTATATTTAGTTTCTTGTGCTTATGGAGACAGATGATAATGTAACTTCTGATGATGTGAAATTTTGAATGAGATTTTATTGTGTTCTTTTCTTATTTTTTCTCCATGTAGGTATACGATGGTGCCAGCTTCTTTGTACATGGGATTTGCTGCTTCAATTATATGGGTTGGACAGGTATGAGTTTATCATTTAAAGTTCTTATCATACGCAATCTGTGATTTATGGTCTAACCATATCTTGGCATATCAGGGCACTTATCTCACTTCCACTGCTCGAAGTCACGCAAGCGATCACAAATTACATGAAGTAACTGTTATCGGTCATTTTAATGGAGAGTTCTGGGGAATGTTTGCCAGCCACCAGGTGCAGAAATGCTTATTCTTGGTGGATAGCTTTTAATAGCTGCGATGGTGTCTCAAATTATCAGTAATATAGATATTGTCAATTTTTAACAAGTAACAACTTGACCTTTGGCTCGATTTGCAGCTAGTGGGAAATCTTCTCTCTCTTGCGCTGTTGAAAGATGGAACGGTATGCCACTCCAATACCAAGTTATGAATGTTGTTTTGTTTGCGTTGTATGTTGTTTTATTTGATCATGCAATTTTTGCTGGATTGTCCATGCCGCAAAAAATATATATATATAAAATAAAATAAAAATTAATGTCTCAGTACGCATTGGTAAAGGAGCAACTTCACTTTTACAAAATCATAAGGCATTTCCAGATTAATATTGTTGACAGCTGAGAGTTTGACAATAGTGATTAGTTTGAAGTCATGTAGTTAATGTGCATTTAGTATCACAACATTTGGTATGAGAAAAAGAAATAACCTTTTTTTTTTTTAATTATTTTAGAGCTTTCTATTTCCTAACATAGAATGCTGCCCATAATTGGTAATTGTTGTATATTACTGCAGGAGGGAACTACTACAGGCACTACATTACTCTTCATCGTCTTCCTTTGTAGTATGACCTTAGGTACCATTCTAATGTGCTTCTTACATAAAAGGGATGGAAAAGAAGAGAAGGGATCAGAAGTTTCCGCTGCTGGCTTTTATTCTTCCATGGTAGCTCTTTCGAAGACTGTGATCACTCCCCTGTTTGATGTGCGACTACTGTTGATAATTCCCCTCATAGTATATTCAGGCTTACAACAGGCATTTGTGTGGTAAATAATTAGTCAACTTATAATGCCATCATCTGCTTGTATAAAAAACTAGCATTCTTCAGTTTATTTCTTCTATTGAGCAGGGAGCTTGTTTGTCATTGCAGGGCAGAGTTCACCAAGTATATTGTTAAGCCCTCACTTGGTGAGCCTGGTGTGGGTGGTGCTATGGCAGTCTACGGAGTGTTTGATGCAATTGTAAGTAGCTGATCCACAAATGAAAACTGATGAAAAATGAAAAGTAAAAAGGAATAGTTCAATGCTGTGCTATCTTTCTTTTAATATATCATTCCCTTTTATTAGGAGTGTCATCTTTTGTGTCCTCATTCCTCATAATGTGTGTGATAACGGCGATTATAAGTAGCTGGTCCACATAATGAAAATGAAACATGAGTAAAGAAAGAGAAAAAGGGTTATTGAGTTCCTTACCACCTGTCTTGCTCATTTTTTCTGTCTTTCTCTTTCTATTTCCATTTTGCCCACATTTTTTAGATCAGGGCCTTTTATAGTCACCAATTGTACCATTATATGAAGGTAAAAAGAGCTGGAGAAAGATATATGTAGTGCTTCAGTGCTAAAACAATCTTTTTACCAATTTCCTGTGGAATTAAGCCTAATGTTATGAACTGTAAATTCTTTTAAACTTGACATGATTACAGTTTTGTTCTGTAGACTGTATTTCTGAATATAAGCAGACCATGTTTTGCTTTTAATGTATCAGTATTTCAAATGGAGTTTTTATAATGTCTTTTGGAACTTCAGTGTTCCCTAGCTGCTGGTCGACTTACCTCCGGCCTCAGGTCAATCACCTTCATCGTTTCTGGTGGAGCATTTGTTCAGGCTGTTGTCTTGCTTTGGCTTCTGCTTACATACAGGTTACTGCAACTCTCAACTTGATTTCTTACAAAACAATTGCAAAACCGAAGATCTCTTTCCCCCCCCCCGCATAATACTTCTTGCCATCGCCATCCTTATTTCTTTTGTTTTCCTTACTTGGCGTTATTTTGTGCAGTGTAAGTAGTGGGGCACTTGGTTGGGTTTACCCACTTCTCATAGCAGCCTTATGGGGAATTGGTGACGGAGTATTCAATACGCAGCTCAATGCCTTACTTGCAATCCTCTTCAAACGCGATATGGTAAAAGAAATAAATCTCTTATGTTCAATTTTTTCGAAACATGTTTTTGTTCATCTGATTTCTTCTACTGCCTAAAAGGCCCTAGGACTAACTTATCTAATAGGTGTTATACCTGTGAGTTCACTACTTATCACTATTCTGAACACACCATGATATCTAAAATTTGCTTGAGCTCCCCTTCCACTTTCTTGTTTTAGCTATTTATTCGTGTTCCATTGAAGTTGGGAGCTCTCTCCTCTTGCAGTTTTGAGATCATATAGGAGTTGGGAACCATGTTACACATTTATCCTGAACTTTCTGTTTTTCCTTAACCTTTTCCACCATTGATTGGAGTATGTTTTCCCAATGTAGTTATATAGTCCTTAGTGCTCCAACTGTATTGCTTAAAATCCTTGCCGCATTTACTGAAAAATGTGGGCACTTATTTGTGAGGCGTGGGAGTAATTTTTCCTGATTTGATGTAAACAACCAGACCCTTGATCATAAAATCTGCGCTTTTTCTAGAACCTAAATCTCTTGGCTCTATACTTGTCAGATGTGCTTGGCAAAGTACATAGCGGACACTGTCCGAACCTGGTATTATCCATAAATTTCTGTGTCCTCATTCCTTATCATAGGACACTAGCATTTTGTACTAAAATTTCCAATAACAAGAGTATAGCACGAACTATTCATAATGAGGTACGGGCGGTTTGAAGCATGGCACTCTTGGCTGGTATGCATTAAGAAAATCTTCTTCATCTTTCAATTAAAAAAAAAAATGCTTAATCTGTTTGGCTGTTGCAATTGCTTTTCATGGGTTCAAGCCCCCCCCTGGTTGTATAAGGTGTAAGGTTTATGCCTCCCTCCCCGATATATTTTGCTGAACTGACAATAAATGTAGCATTTCCTTTTCACTAATAATATATGATATGGAAGGAAAAAGGAAAATCAGAGAGACTGTATGGGTCGAAGAACTAAGATTAGACCTGCATTAGGAAGATTTGTGATGAACAACAAACGACAAGCTAATTTTAATGTGAAAAAGAGAAGAGAGTTAAACACCATAGAAAAAAGTGCTTGTGCTAAAGGTACGAATAGTAGAAACATGCTTATACATACACGTCGCATGGAGACTCCTAACATGATCAGAGTTTATTGCTATAGTAACATGTTCATCATTATGCTCTTATGTCTTTATTTCCACCTTGGGCATGGGGCTAATATTTCTTCACAGCTCTGTTTGTCCCTTAAAATTAGTTTGATTATAGATGACCATGGATCAAATATTTAACACAACTAACTTTTGCAAACAGGAAGGAACATTTGCACAACTCAAGCTTTGGCAGAGTGGTGCTATAGCAGTGGTCTTTTTCGTGAGCCCTTACATCTCGTTGTACTCTATGCTGGAGATTATGCTCGTCGCACTCATTATCTCAGTGGCTGCCATTCTCTTCCTCACAGTTAAGTTAGAGAAAGCATTCACTTCTGATGCTTCTTCTTGATGTCTATTGAGAAGAGTATGCAAACTCTTTGCTTCCTAAACATGTATTCACATGCCTTGGCAATTGATACCCTTTTCGTGCTGGTATCTTGTACAAAGCTTGTGCTTGTGTTTTCTTCTGCACAGAGGTCCTTGTTTGTAGCTCTCATCTTGTAATCCAGTTAATGTTTCAGAGTGTGATCCCTCCGGCCTTCAGACTTGATATTTATGCGAGGTGTTGCATTTTGAAAATATATTTCAGTTATAGTTACAAGAAAACGCGAATCCAAGTTTGTTGATTTGTTTACCTCATATACGGAATAGATAGCGAAAAACATGTGTATGTGGAAATCAGTTGTGCCAAGTAGTTGAGTATTAAGCTCATTAGCCCTAGCTTGAAGATGCACCTCAGGTCCTCAAGTTTTTTTTTTCTCCTTTCTTTTTTTTGTTGGTAAATCATCCATAGCCGAAGCAAAAAAAAGGTTTCATTGCAACTGAACAAGTATTTGGTTGCAGCGCTTGCCTCGGGCTGAAATATGTATAAATAGGTTTCTTACTAAGCGTTGCCTATGAGTTTTAGACATTTTATAATGATTAAAGTGAAAAGTAAAAAATATTTTATTTACGAAAAATTATCATAAGATCGATAGAGAGGAAAGATTGGCAAATGGGAGTCCCGGTCTTCTGTCTTGGAGGTATTCTATTTCCTGTTTCATTTTAGTTATATAACAGAAGATGAGACACCATTTGAAACAAGAATATAGAAATCCAAATTCTGCAAATTGACAGTATAATCCGCATAGTGAGGAAGTTTTGAGAGCTAAATGCCACGTCCCACACCAGAAGAAGTCAATAGCAGTTGTTTATAGCTCCGCTGTCATACCAAAAATTAACGAATTCTAAGCTTCTGTGCGGAGTTGTTGTTAAATCACTCTCCTTCCCCTCCAAAAGTTGTTCAGATTAGGTCAACCCACACACAATACACACACACACATTTGATATTTATGCACGAAGTTAGGCTCAATATTGCATTCCTGCTTTATAGTTTCTTTAGAAAATGACTTCTTCTTTTCTCACCTCAATTCTCCAAAGAATATCCGCAAGGTGGCCTTTGTTAATCTATGCTACCGTGTGGACTTCCCTTTTGACCTTGATCGTGGCGGTGGCATCGTTCTCCCCGGAGATCGCTTTTGTATCGGCCATTACGCCAAATTCTTCCTTCTCTCAGGCTTGTCAAAGGGAGGGCCTAGTGAGGGTTCCATTTGATCTTCCCAATGAGGTTTTTTGCCTTCCGGCTCGGTTCTTTAAAAGGTCCAGAATGGACTTGGTTGTCCCGCCGTTGTTTGCCGCTGTCATTGTTGCCGCCTCCGCTTATTGTGTCCGAGCTCTCGGGTTGTGGGAGGTAGATGTTGAGACGTCCCATTGAGGGGAAGAGAGAGTAAAAAGTAACATGCACATTGCGGTTTCAAGAGATCGATTGCCTCCATTCCAATATTTGTGGATTAATCTCTTTTGTTAAATTCTTTTTTGGTGTAGTTTTCGTGGGCTACCAATATACATCCATGTCTCCTTGTGTTTTTTCTTTAGATCTATCTTTTAGGTTGACTTTTTCTGTAACATTTGCAGCTAGAAGATTAATGGTATAAGGTTGCCATTAGCCATTCCTTTGTTTTTTTTTTAGTCAGAAACAATTTTTTGCTTTGTGTGATACATTGTGCTCTTCATGAAAATTATTAATCCAACCTTTGAAAAATAGTAATCATTAAAGAACGACTGTTAAAATACACAATCAAACCAGTCATTAGAAAAAAAAAAAAAAAAATTTAAGTTTGATTTCTGACGTTTATGTAAATGTACTGAAAGTATAAACGACGACGAAGACTTTCACAGTTTCACCATATAAGGCACGGACACATGCCGGAGAAAATGACCAAAGGAGGGAGGGAGAGAGAGAGAGAGAGAGAGAGAGAGAGAGA
This sequence comes from Lobelia cardinalis, assembly GCA_028566635.1. Lineage (NCBI taxonomy): Eukaryota > Viridiplantae > Streptophyta > Magnoliopsida > Asterales > Campanulaceae > Lobelia > Lobelia cardinalis. The sequence continues at coordinate 2,411,712 of JAOWAN010000047.1, read as the reverse complement.
GAGAGAGAGAGAGAGAGAGAGAGAGAGAGAGATTGTTAGGGTCTATACCTAAAAATTAAAATCACAGAAGTTTCTATTGTTTTAAGTGGAGGAGTTGACCAGCTTGTTGCTGAAGTCCCAAAGCTTCTTGGCCAACAATGGGTCTCTTGCAAAATGACTTGGTGGCCATTCATTGCAGTCAAGAAAATACTTGCCACTTTCACCCTTCAACTTTGGGTGTACTGCAACATAACAAGTTGTTGCTGCCCCCTGCAAACCAAGCAGATGGGAAGGAAAAAAATGTAAATTAAAAGTTCAATATTATCAGAACAGAAAATCGTTATTAGCACTCCACTTTTCAACTAGTCCACGCTTGATGCCGCGGTATTTTGGACTTGATCGTATGTAAGTTACAAGGTGTTCATCACGATTTCCAAGTATTTTTCTTCGTCGAGCTATATATGATTCTGATTACCTGTGGAACATTCTTCCATATGATATAAGTGAACACCTTCAAAATTCCTGGCAAAAGTAAACAAAATGGAGTGATCAGTCCATATGCTTGTGTTTTTGGCACATCATCTAAGGAGTACATTTTTATCTATATTACTACTTACTCATCAGAAGTGCAGAATGTCTCATGAGATTTGTCATTATCAACCCTGGATGCACTGAATTAACAGTAACATTTGCTCCTTCTTCCTGCAATTATTTCAAGGGCAGAAAAACATCAACAGAGGCCTACACTCATTTGGTATAGAGATTAAACAAGGTTTATAAACAGAAGTCAGAGAATAATTAACCTTCAAGCGCCTTGAAAGCTCATTGGCATGCAGTATGTTTGCCAATTTGGATTGACCATATGCTTTTTTGTCCGAATAACTGAATAGAGGCAGTGTCATGAAGAAAGAAAACACATGTGAGCACGATTTAAACATGAATGAGTTGACTCGGAAAATAGTTATTTTGAAGGGATACCTATTTCGGTTATTGATCTTGTCGAATCTTATCCCTTCTCCGTAAGTATGAAGGTGAGCAACAGAGGACAAGTTCACTATCCTACCCTCAATGCCAGTAGTTTTAGCAGTGTCCTTCATCTTGTCGAGGAGTAGGTTTGTCAAGTAAAAATGACCTGAGAATCGAAACAAAGTTAACAAAGAAGCACCGCCAATATGAGAGGGGTTGTAAAATTCTCAGCTGTCAGGTCACAAATTTGAACATTTTATGACGGAATGATTTTTTTGAGCGTAAGTACTTACCAAGATGATTAGTTGCAAACTGCATCTCGATGCCATCCTCTGAAAGTTGGTAGGGGCAGAACATAATACCTGCATTATTTCTGAAAATGCAAGAGCCCTTGATTAGTCAAATTAAGCCGAGGAGGTACAACTGTTCTTCATTTTCTCTATTTTTCCGAGAAAGCGAGAGGGAGAGGGATCAGTACTGACATTAAGATGTTGAGAGGGAGATTCAGAGCTTTGAATTCATCTGCAAAGGCCTTAACTGAGTTGAGGGAGCTTAGGTCAAGTTTAAGAAGATCAAGTTTAGCAGTAGGATTTCCTTTGAGAATGACTTGTTTTGCTTCATTTGCAGACTCCATGTTCCTTGCAGCTATAATCACATGAGCTTTCCTGAGAGCTAAAACTCTTGCTGTTTCTAAGCCTATCCCACTAGCCCCTCCTGCACCACATTCATGATCCTTCTGCAATTAATTTTTATACAAATAAAATATATACTTTCTCCGATTCATTTTAAATGTCCTAAACGCGACATTTTTCCCTCATGCTGCCCCCCCCCCCCTATTTTGATGTGTGCAATAGGATCCAATTAATTGGGAAAAAAAATTAATGAAAATTAATTAGCCTAGATCTGAAAATGTAGCAATTTTGGAACATTGAACCTTAAAACGTGAATTTCAAAACTTATGACCCTAATGTGCGAAGTCGACCAAATTACCTTGAACCCTACTAAACTGAAATTTGCCCCTAAATAAATCCTCGTGTTTTCTCGATCGTCACTACAAGTTGTACCCACAAATTGTATTAATTTACACTACATGCATTGGAGTGAAGGTTATGTAATTGATTGAAAACTATTTTTTTTTTTTTTAAAAAGGCTGCCTTTCTATAAGTTAATTTTAATTTACTGACTCATCAATGTCTATAAATTTCAATTTTATTTTTTTATTTAATTTGTAATAATTTGAACTAGAATTTTTAGGGCACTTGTTTTAGTGTCATATAAAAAGCTTACTTCAAAAAAAATGAAATTTCTAATCTTGGGACCAAACTATATATAACTAAAGCACCTTAATTAATTAGTTCATGGACTTCAACATTTACAAATCATTAGGGTTAGACCTCAAAGCCGATACACCATGATCTTTGATTTCTGATTTTTTATGAGTTTTATTATTATTATTTTTTTCACTTTAATAATTATAAAATATTATTATTAAAAATGAATTTGCTGACCCGATATAACATAATCTTTTATTACTTAAATAAGTAAGACGGGGGTAGGCCTGTCAATTTGTTACCCATTAATTCATTTTAACCTGGTTTAACCTGCTAAACAGCTTAACCCGTTTCAACCCATTTAATTATAAAATTGTATATTAGAGTATGTAAAAAATATT
>JAOWAN010000047.1:2395319-2408995 GCA_028566635.1 Lobelia cardinalis | reverse complement strand
CATAATTAATATGTGCATTTTATAACACATATAAGTACATAATTTATAACATATAAGTGCATTGGGCGCTTCTTACAGAACCGAGCGCCTAGGCGCTCATCAGATTTTGCAGCTACTATGTGTGCCATCACTCACATAGTGGTGAGTCCCATTGTTAGTGGGTTCCACCACTATATGAGTGATGACACACATAGTGACACACCAAATGCCATAGAGGATCTCAACTCTAAATTTGGGGACATCAAACCTACTCAAGTGCCGAAGATTTGCTAGTACTCCAACTTCTGGCAGTAGACGAATTCAAAAATGATGTGGATGGATGTATTTCGGCCAATCAGAGTGCATGGGAACTAGAAATAGCTTTCAATATTATCCACGAAAAGTGACACATAAATTCCAATATATCCGGTATTTAAAGGCAGGTAATGCAGAAGAGGGCCTTTGCTATGCCCAACATAATTTGAGATTACACTGATATACTTTCCCTTTGGGTTAACATGCATGCTCAAGAAGAAGAAGAAAAAACTTGATTCAAAAATAAATCACAATGCTAGTGACGTTTCGTAAATTAAGGATTAATGAAGTTTGGTCTAATAAATAAGCATCACCCGTCACATGACATATATAGTACTAGAGAAATTTTGATTATTTTGTATATATAGTTGCATAACTCCTCCACCTCTCTAACACTATTATGACTAAAATCCATATCTCCTCGGGCCGATTTTGATTATAGCTTTCCGAGTACTTATAAGAGAAGTTGGGAGCAAAAAATTGAAAAGTTTATAGATATGAGAGATTTCTTCCTCTTTCCCCAAAAAAAACTGTCCTAAATTTTCCCTGGAGGATATAAAATGCACATCTCTTTCAGAAAAATGATGGACATGTACATTAGGGCTTCCTCGTTCATGAGGAGAGAAGCGGTTATTCGAACGAAAGTAAGAGAGATGTGCAGTCGTGCAGATCTGGAAATTTTTAGGGGTAATTTTGGTATTAGGCGAACGATAGTCATGAGAAATTTGGGGTGGTATTTAGCAACCCATTTTTGAAACATCATTCAAATATTTTATTTTTAAACTTTAAACAAAAGGCATTTATTAAATTTTTCTTTGTTTTTCTTCATGTTCAAATTTTATAATTTTCTTGCATATGAGCTAAAATTATTATTGCGATATAATTTATAAAAGGGTGGTGCTATTTACCGTCCCAAAATTTCTATTATCACCTCTAATTTTGATAAAAATACCCTTATAATTTATCGTCCCAAATTTTTTTACTTTGTCCCATTATTATATAATCATTTTAATATTTATATATTTAAACAATTAAAATAAGCTATGCGTAGGTAATATTAATACAACAATAGGGAAGAAGAAAGAAGATGAAACTTGAAAGAAGGTGGAAGGGAGGGTGGGGGGAGAGACAGCCAATTGAGCCCCGCCACCTTCTTCATCTCCAATTTGCCCTACTCCTTCACCGCCTCCCAGGCACTCCCTCCCCTTCTGTTTTACAATTTCTTTTAGAAGGTTTATAAATTTTGTTTTGTTTTGTTTATTTAAATTTTGTTTCGTTTTCACTATCATCATCGATATATTATTTAAGAATTTAAATATATAAATATTAAAATAAATATATAATAATGGGACGGACATGAAAAATTAAATAGAATAAATGAAAGGATATTTTAGTAAAATTAAGGGAGATAATAAAAGTTTTAACGGCGGTAAATAGTAATCCAGTTCATAAAAATTAAAAATTTTGGAACTTTCAAAAGTTGATGTTTCAGGAACCTTAAAAAGGAAATAGTGCCCAAATAATCCAAAATGGACCTTTGGATTCTCTTCACCCTTACCCCTTAAAGGCCCGTTGAACCAATATGCAAAAGAACGAGGTTTGAGATCTTGCGGTGCATTATAGCATTTCTATTTATTGTAATTAGAGATTATAGAATAATTTAACATTTATTAAAAGAAGTACACACAGATGCATTGTTGCCTGAAGTTAGAGGTGGCAATTAGGGATGCTGCAGCAAAAAGTTTCGGTGTAAGAGATTATTTTTGAGTATATGTTTCCTGTCGATGTTTGACGATGATTTGGAATAATCTAAGAAGATGAGCAAATCGTGAATCGAGCAGGGTGGCGTAAAAGTAAGCACTCGAGCTCTAAAGCTTGGGAGAAAATCAGAAAAATGTGTGTGCATGTGAGACAACGTACCTTATGCATAAAGTTAGCAGCAAGTTTATAGGAGATATGGTTGGATGTCACCATTCACGAAAGCTTATATGAAATATTTTTCATACCCGTCCTCGAGTGAGTTTGTTAGGAAAAGTAAAGATTTTCTTATTCTATTGGGTTTGTTACGCCGACGTGGAGGTGGTTATGATGATTTTACAGAAAGGATGTATAACCTCGTCTGCTTTTGAGGCGGTGCGTGTCTGACCTCGTCGTAGATCCGCGTCTTCTTTCCATCTCAGTGGGAAGCGTATCTCGTCAACCAATTAAGGTGGGCATATTTCCTTCTTCAGTTCGGTTTGGTTCGTTATACATACTTTTAAAATTGCAACCAAATCAATTTATCGATTTTTTGAAATTTTTAAGCCATGACAACCCAATCCTCATATAAATTTGATTCGATTTTTTCAGTTTTGAACAAATTTTGTGAATGTTAAACTTTTTAACTAAAAATCACACTTTTTAAGTAAATTTGGTAATGACTATAATTGAAATACAAAAACTACTAATTATTAGTAGCAAAAATACAAATTAATGAAAGTTTTTCAAATTATAAATACATAATATTTAGATTGTTAGTAGGTATGCACAAATATTACATCCTCGATTCGATTCGGTTCAATTTTAAAAGATTAAAATATTCTCAAATCAACCAACCCATATTTTCAATTCTTTACATTTTTAAAACCAAAACTAAGTTAAATATTTGATTCAATTTAATTAGATTGGTTCGATTGATTTAATTTTCGCTAATTTTTTTTTCCACAGCCTACTGGCAATAGGTGGATTGAATGGGTATGAAATGCGCTTATCTGGAGCACGGGCATAAATGGGCAACATGAGGTAATCATTGGGAACAATAATTTAATCATCTAAATTACATGTACATCTTGTTGGTTGGGATCAAACCCATCAACAAAAATTAGTATAATTAGAGGTAAATAGAGAAATATATACAAAACAAACATACAATATAATGTGGTTCGGCCTCAAATTTAATTCATGAAACCACTCACAAATAAATTGAGAATATTACAAGAATGGAGAAATTATCTATCTCTCGACACTCTTGAAACTGTCACAGCGCATACGAGTGCACAATAAATCTCTCTTTTATTGCACACATATACTTCTCTCACAAGTTGTATTTTAATCCTAACTAGAAAAGCCTATTTATATAGGGGAGGCATACTCACTAATCCCCTCACCGTCGATATGGGATTTAAGTCAACACTAATAAATCCTAATCGATATGGGATTTGATTCAAAAACTCAACAAATTTTTCCTTGACTCGAATTCCCAAATCTCATTAATACCTGAAAAGCTTACTCTTTTTTTTGGTCTTCTTCTTCTCCTTCTTGCTACCACAACATGTCTTCCCCAACAATATTGCCCCTCTAAATAGCAAATATTCTTTCCACGTTTCCTCCCTTGAAGAATCAAGCGTCTTCCCTTGTAAATTTTACACGTACCCCTTCTTCTAATATAATGGTACCCATGGGATGTTAATACACCAAGTGACAGTATATTCGTAGTCGCATTTAGAATATACCTCACATTCAAAGTGTTTTTCACACTTCTATCATGAAGCTTGAAGCATACACTTCCAACGCCTTCAATCTTCATATTCTCATTGTTTCCTACTTTGATCTCACCAAGTCGTCCATCTGTTCGCAACGTGTCAAACATAGCTCGATCCTTGCAAATATGTATTGAAGCAGCAGAATCTAACACCCATTTATTTTCTTCAACCAAAAGACCATCAGTTGCAACATGTGTGATTAACGAGAAGTCACCATCAAATTCAATCACATTGGTCTTCTCCTCTTCGATTTTTGTTGTTTCCATTCAAATCTCGCAAGTTCTTCAAATCATTACGGATTTATGGACAATTACTTTGCATATGACCATTCTCTCCGCAGTAGAAGCACTTTACATCACTCATGTCTCTATATATCTCTCATTATCACTCCTCATCCTTTATTGTCTCATCAACATTAGACAATTGACATACTAACTGATTAAACAAGTTTATATGATCATGCAAATTACCTCCTTCATCAAGCTTCAACGAGTACAGATCCATCTTCAAGAATAATCGATTTGTCAACGACTTTGACTCATAGATGCTCGCGAGTTTATCCCAAATACCCCTTACGTTTTTCTCATTCAACACATTATACTTTATCTCGGGAGCAAGCGCTAACCTGATTGTACTCGCAGCCCTCTTTCGTATCTTCAACCATTCTTCTTCTTTCATCTCCACTGGCTTGGTTTCTAGTAGTGCTTCATCAACGCCCTGTTGCATTAACACATCTTCAATCGTCATCTTCCAAACCGTGAAATCCATCTTTTCATCAAATATGGGGACCACAAAATTCAACTGTCACGATCCATCTTCTTTCCTCAACACGAAACCGCAATTCTTCAAAACCCTAACCTTCTGTGTGACTAAAATTTTCCGTAGCAAAATGCCTCCAAATCCGATCTCCACCATTCAGATTGAAGCTCTATATATCTGCTGTGAACCTGTCGTCCAAAAATCGTGGCGATCCAACGGTTAACAAACGAGCACCGTCAATTCTCCCTAAACTGCGCATAAAGTGACGAACTGAAAAATTTATTTTTGTATTTCTCTCAATTGACTCTTCCTAAGTGTGCGATTTCTTTCTCTTGAACCTCGCTCTGATACCAGTTGTTGGGATCGAACCCACCAACAAGAAATCAACACAACTAGAGGCAAATAGAGAAATATATATATTAAAAAAACACAATATAATGAGTGCGTTTGGATGGGTGATTTATTAATTTGATTTTGGATTTTTGTAATGATTAAAGTAAAAAGTAAGAGAAAGAAAGATAAAAAAACTGTGGAATCAATTAGAAAGAAAAATTAAAAACCAAAAAACCTGGATGAAAACCACCAGAAAAACACAACCAATGTGGTTCGGCCTCAAGCCTAATCCACGAAACCACTCACTAATAAATTGAGAATATTACAAGAATGGAGAATCCATATATCTTTCGACACTCTTGAAACTCTCACAGCGCATACAAGTGCACAGTAAATCTCTCTCTTATTGCACACATATGCTTCTCTCACAAGTTGTGTTTTAATACTAACTAGAAAAACCAATTTATATAAGGGTGGCATACTCACTAATCCCCTCACGGCCGATGTGAGATTTATGTCAACACTAATAAATCCTAATCGATATGAAATTTGAGTCAAAAATTCAACACATCTATGAGTAGGCCTATAAAAAAGATGTATTTCAAATTTTTTCGAATTTAAGTTAGGCTCGTTAAATTTTTTTTATGAGTTGATTTTTAAATAGCTAGGTGAGCTCGGCTTAACTCCTAATTGAATCGTGAGACAATTAAGATTTTTGTGAGCCAATATATTAGCGAATTTTAATGGGTTTTGACGGGCCTCAACAAGCCTTCACAAGTTTTGATGAGTCCGACCGAACCTACAGAGAAATGAGTCTTTATGATGATCGATTATTGTTCATGTATTTCCTATTATATTATCATGTATTTTCGAAGTTTTGTTTTATGTTTGAGACTTTAGGTCAATGTTAATTTAGTCTTTTAAATTATTATGTGTTAATTTATGCCTATATGCCTTAATTTTTAAATTACATGTTCTTTTTTGCTTGATCCGAAAATGCTGGATTGAAAGTTGGACCTGTTAATGACGAGTCGTGCTGAGCCTTAACGAGCCGACTTGCGAGCCTTGTAAATCAAGTCGAGTTAGACTCTTGAAATATAACGGACTCGAAAATTGTATTTGACTCGATTTATGAAAGTAGTATGAATCAAGCCCACAAAATGATCCAATTTGTTTACAGCCCTATCTATGAGATATTTATCTCTAGCTTTTCTCGTTGACATATTATCTGGTTAAGGACATATCATATCAATAAATATTTTGAAAATATTACATAATGAAAGAAAACGAAGGAAAATCCTTAGATATGAAAATGTGATACTTTATTATGCTTAAATCGCTGCTAGAGTATCTCTCCACCAAAAAAAACCTCCACTGGGATCATAAAAGATTGTATTAGAGTTTTGATCCGTTAATAACATAATAATTGGCCCTATAAGTTCTTCTAAGGGCATCCATAACAATAATTTTTAAAATTAATATCTTTTATTGAGTCTTAACATTTTACCATCTCAGCATTCTAATAATTTTTCACTTCTCAAATTTTATTTCAATTTTTTTTAAAAACTACCACAACAGTCAGATTCTCTCAGATTTGCCACATCAGCATTCCACTAACTTTATTTTTTCAACTTTATTTTCACTATTTCAATTATAATTATTTTTAAAATTAATTTTAATATATTATTTTGCTTTTATTAATACATGGATCTCAATTAAATATAAAATAAATTTGAAATAAAATGAAATTAAATTAAAAAAAATCATACTTAGAATGTAAATAAAATAAAACGACTTGAAAATAAAATACTTAATCAATCATTTCCAAGATCGCTTCCATCCACTCCGCTAAACGGTCAAATTACATAAATAAGCACACTTTGAAATGCAAATAAAAAATAAAAAAAAGAAGAAGAAGAAGCTGGGCTGTTTTTATAGATAAAAAAGAAAAAGAAAAAAAGAGCCATTTGAAATTATAAAATATTTTAATTGTAAAATATTTTAACTGTGAAAAATATTTCTTTGTTTTTCACATGTCAAGTTGTCATTTATTTTTGGACCGATTAAGTCTCAAGTTAAAATCTTAAATGACTAAGATCAGAGTTAAGATTTTGTAAAAAATATATCTCTCGCAACAGTAAGGTCTGAGGAGAAGAGTATTAAGACTCTTTTTCAAACTGAGCTAAGACACTGTTCTGGTTGCCCTAAGTCCGTATAACTGAAATGGACCACATAAAATATGGGTGATCTAGGTGCAGTCATTTTAAGTTCACATATATTGGGGATATATTCAGCTGTTACAAATTGATGAAATACCACATAAATATGAATCATATGTTGAAGATCTCATCAATTTTGTAATGATTGTAAGAAAATTATGAAACCAATTAAAAAAAAAAATATTAAGGTGAAAACCTCCATCCAAAGGAAGCCTGTGTGTCGAACCATCTTGTTTCATAGTACAATCATCCAAATATATTCAAGTTTGAAGTTACACAACCACGGTCCATAATCACATGAAATCCCATTTGGCCATTACGTAGACAACACTTTATTCAAAGTTTAGGGCCCAAAATGACACAAAATTCAGACCAAAGGTCCGCAAATGTTAAAAGTCCAAAAATCCCAAACAAAAACCAAATCTTAAATAAATTCCCCTATTTCAACCGTACGAAAATACAAATGGTGGACAGCCGTTATCACCCCCCAAAATGTTCTCACGGTGTCGGCCCTCCCCCCTCCCCCTCTAAAAGATTCATGATCCTACAATTTTCTCTCTCTTAATTTTTTATTCTTTTCTCTTTCTCTCTCTAAGCTCCCCCAATTCAGCAGATCCGATTAGCGGATCCAGATCGAAACAACTTTACCAATGGCGGCATCGCGACGGCTCCGTGACCTACAATCGCAACCGGGGAACAAGATCTGCGTGGATTGCTCCCAGAAGAATCCACAGTGGGCGTCCGTTTCCTACGGCATCTTCATGTGTCTAGAATGCTCGGGAAAGCACCGCGGCCTTGGGGTCCACATCTCCTTCGTCCGATCCGTCACCATGGACTCCTGGTCCGAGATCCAGCTCAAGAAAATGGAGTCGGGCGGCAACGATGCCCTCAATCGCTTCCTCTCCTCCTACGGCATCCCGAAGGAAACCGACATCATTTCGAAATACAACACCAACGCCGCGTCTATCTACCGCGATCGCATCCAAGCCCTAGCCGAAGGTAAACCCTGGCGGGACCCACCCGTGGTCAAAGAGTCAATTAATAGTAGCAGCAATGTTAATAAAAATAATAATATTAATAGGAAGCCTCCGATTGGGGGCGGTGGCAGGGGAGCTAATAATGGGGGAAATGGTGGATGGGATAGTTGGGATAGTTTTGATGAAGGTGTTGGTGGGGTTAATAGTAAGTCATCTGATAATATGAGGAGGAATCAGACGGTTGGGGATTTTAGGAGCGGTGGAGGGGGCGGTGGAGGCCCTACCCGGTCGAGATCTACCGAGGATATGTATACTCGGCAGCAGCTTGAGGCTTCTGCGGCAGGGAAGGAGGGGTTTTTTGCTAGGAAGATGCAAGAGAATGAGTCTAGGCCCGAAGGGTTACCGCCTTCCCAGGGCGGGAAGTATGTTGGGTTCGGATCGTCTCCTGGGCCGTCGATGCAGCGGAATAATTCGCAGGGGGATGTTCTGTCCACCGTGACTCAGGTATTTCTATTGTTAATGCACTGGTATATAAATATAAGAAGATGTGTTCTTTTTGCAAAAAATGGGAGTCATGTTTTCTTGCTATTGATTGGATTTTTGATTGGGTATTTAATTGAATAGTGGAATTTCTTCTGTGTTATATACAGGGATTGGGCAGATTATCTGTGGTTGCTGCAACGGCTGCACAGTCAGCTGCCAATGTGGTTCAAGCTGGCACGAAGGAGATCTCCTCAAAGGTTTTTATATTTTTTTATTTTTGGGAGATTAGTGTTAACTTTTACTTGCATTGTAGCTTTCTTCTAGCAAGGTCATTTTTCTATGATATCATTAGTTAGCATCTTATTTTGATGTCATTTGCTTTTGGACATTCTTTCAACATTGCGATAGCATTTATGAAAGTCAGTCCCTAGATGATACACTGGGACTTGTGCAGGGTCCCGAATCTGTAGTGCAACTCTCGCCCTAGTAAAACTTGTTTGACTACTTCGTATAATGTAGAGTCCAATATATTTATGAAATTCATGAAATACCAACGAGCCTATTACTCCATCATCCCCGTGCATTTCATCTTCTGTCTTATTTTCCTTTTTGTGCTTGTAACGCTACGCCTCCATAAGGACATATGTTGCTTTGAGAGACAACAATAGACCCGACTCCTTAGGATGGACCTATACTTCTAGTATAACAACAGTAATCTCCTCATAGGTGAGCCATACAATAGACCCGACTCCTTAGGATGGACCTATACTTCTAGTATAACAACTGTAATCTCCTCATAGGTGAGCCATGTCCCTATAAGGAATCATTGGGCCTTGATTGATACTATGTGATGGAATTGATTCAGCGAGCATGATTATGTTGAAGCAATTGTTGGTGTTTTGGCATGCCAATAATTAACCTTAGAATAGGAATTTGATTTCTATAAACCAGTTAATCAATTCCTAAACTTTAAGGAATCCTAAAACTTAATGGTGGTTATAAAAGTCCTACCAATTTGTTATCATGACTAAAAGACAATTTCATTCTTTTAGTAGGTTATTTATCAAGTCTTACCATTATTATCATACCAACTCTACTTATTTATTTTTCCAAATCACTTGGATCTAAGTAGGTTTGTTTTTGAGTGACTTTTTTTTTTCTTAAAATTATTCTTTCTTCAAGTATAACTCGTTGTTCCTACTAATTTGTGTGAGATTATATTCACTATCAATTAAAAGTTGGAAAGAATGAAACTTATTCCCTTTTATCAAGTTTGTAAAATTGCTAATTGTATATTTAATTATCCCAAAAAAATGTTGCCAAGATTCAAAATATGTTTCTCTTCGTATTTATGTCAATCCTAATATTTCTATCTATGCATTCCATTTTTTTTTCTTTACAAAATGTGTATTGGAAATTCAAGGTAAGCAAATAATCAAATTCATGGTCTTGCCGACACCGTATAAGAATTCGAGTTTGCAATTGATTTTGCACAAATCTGTTATTTATATTTTCATTTGTCGTTCTCGGTCCCGTCATGTTGTACCTATTGGCTCATACCTTTTAAGGTTCCTTTACGAATTAATCACAAAGTTGATTATTATTAATTTTTTTGTTGGGGCCCATTTGCTAGTATTGGTAATTGATTGAGCAGAAGTTGTGATTAGGACTAATTGTGAATTGAATTGTGGTTGAACAGAAGTTGTGATTAGGACTAATTGTGAAGTGAATTGTTGTTGAACAGAAGTTGTGGCTTAATTTAATAATTGATACAATTGATCGTGTGGCTATCGAAGTAATGGAAAATTTCTTGCCTATTGTTCTTCAACTTGACCTCTAAGGGATGTTTGATGCCTTGGTGTAAGCATCCAACTTTAGGAAGTTTACGGTCATTTGACCAATGAGTAATTGGACCACCAAATGCGACCATCATGTAAGGGGTTGTTTAGCTAAAGTGCTTAACTAAAGGTCTTGAGTTCTAGCCTTGGGAATGATGTTGCTTTAATACTCGGTAGGGAGAGATTTACCGTCCTTATAGCTATTTGGCTTTAATTCGGATTGGTTGGCGCGGATTAGGTGACTTGAAACTACATGATTATGGTCCAAACTTGAGGTGTAGGGTGGGGGAACTGCGGACGTTAAAATGATATGATATTAATAATATTGTTATTATTAATAATAATAATAATAGAAATAACCACAACGCGAAATTGGAACCAAACCTTGCCACAGTTTACAACCCAGTATGTTATTCAAGTATACTGTATACGATAACCTAAAGTATAAGGACAAGCATTTGAAGTGAATTTGTTAGTATGAACGAGTTTGCTCGAATTATTGTTGGAGACGTGACTTAAGTCAATGGGATTGGCACAAGTTTGTGATTATTAAGTTAACCCATTGATTAAGTAACTTAGCCGAATCTATATTACATGGAAGGAGCACTATGAGGTAAAGGTAGTAGAGCTACACTGAAAGCAATTCCCGAGCTCATCGACCAACATGAAGTGATTGATATATCAAGGAATTCAATTTGTTGCGACTAGTATAAGTTTGAGTTATCTAGTTAGTTGATTAACTAACCTGCACTATTAATACTCCCACAACTTAATTTGGAGCTTGTCCTCTTTTTGTACATTCTATTCACTTGAAATATAATTTCTTCTTTTTTCAAAAAGAAGAAAAAACTCAATCAGGTCTTAGTCCTAACAGTTTTTTTTCTTAAAAAAATAAATAAAAGAATATCATTCAAAGAGAAAAATTACAAAGAAGACGGAAAAGAAATCCACCAAAACTCATCAAAACATAAAAGCAGATAGGACCGTATCTTCTCCAACAAAAGCTAGAGGTGATTCTTGATCTCTAAAAATCGGAGAATTCCTCTCGGTCCAAATACTCCACACCAAGCTGAACGCGACGCAATCCAATAACAAAAAAGAATCCCTCGATCGACCAAAATCCAAATGTCTGGTCATACAAAAATCCTCCACTGAGCGAGGTATGATACAAGTCTCTCCTTGCATCCCAAACAGCCTACACCAAAGGTGCCAAGCCATAGTACGATGTATAATAAAAATGCTTGAGGAGTAGCTTGCTACCATACACATAACACACACATTTGGAGAAATAAATGTCTTTGGACGTTGTCGTTGCCGCCAATCATTAATATTCAACCGACCAAGGATTGCTGACAAGCAAAGACGTTGTACTCAAACGGAATTGTGGCTTTCCAAATAAAATTCTGGAGAGGCAAGTCAAAATTGTATATGTGAGCGAAGAATTTTGGTGAAAGGCTTGATCGAGAATGACTAGACTGTTTAGGAATCCAAATTCGACGAACATATTGAGAACTTGAGGGTCGGAAAGAAGACAACTGATATAATAAATGTTCAAGACTATGTCATCACAGAGGTCCTGTTCTTTCAATTTCTTTCATAACTACAGATGCCCACATTATCTTGCTTGGTCTTTCCCTCCTTCTAGCTTGGTTGAGATCAATATTATCGCACTTCCTAAGGGTGCGCAATAGGAGGCCTACGTTATATGAGGCCTAACCATCTTAAGAGATTGTCTTGCAATTTCTCAACTATAGGGGTTATGTTTATTGTCTCGCATATTTGCTTATTACAGATGCAATCTTTCCTAGTTAACACCTCCTCTTAGCATTCACATTTTAGTGACACTCATCCGTTATGCTCACCATGTCCGCATATTTTTTATTAGTAGGACCACAGTTATAATTTTCGTTCCATACTAGACCCTACCTACTGGTACGAACTGGGCCAGCAAGAATCCGGTTTCAAAACAGAGTTCTTTCCGTTCTGACTAAATTCTCTGTCTGAATGGGCAAGTACTGGCCATACCGGCGTATCTTGGTAAATTCTGCCTGAGATCAGAGTGCCGGCAAAATCAAAAGTTATATTAAAATAAAATAAAATATGAAGATGAATATTAAAGATGTTTTTGATCTGGGTAGTTCTTGCTTTCTTGGAGTAGATCCGAAGAAACTTCTGATCTGGGTTCTTTCCCTTTCCTGAAGTAGATCTGTAATCGCCATAAATTTCTGACTATCGAATAGGCTTGAGATATATATATATATATAGAGAGAGAGAGAGAGAGAGAGAGAGAGAGAGAGAGAGAGTTATGTGGGGGTGGAGATTTTGCTTTTAACCGATCAAAGATAAATTATTAAATAACCATTTTGTAAATATCTTAAGAGACGAGGTACATATTTTAAAGGGATAAGAAAATAAATTATTGGTTTATTGCTTTTTTCTATTATAATGGATCTATATATATTGATAATATATGTGTCAAAACTCAAAAGTAATTAGATATTTAAAAAATCTATATTTAAATGACTATATGTAATAATTTGTTGATAAAAAAATGTAGTACTATATTATAAACAAGTATTTACAATTAGATTCGCAGTGCTATTAATTATGTTAGTTAGATAATTTATAATAATATTTTATTAAAAATGCGATAGATTCGAGACGGTAGGTTGGTCCACACCGATACTCGGTACTTTTTAACAGCAAAATCCGTGCAGTATCCGTTACAAAATTTATAAAGTAGAGCAGGACAACACTCGGTTTTATACAGCAGCACGGGTCCTCTGTAAAATTTTCCATCAAGTTGATTGTCGATTGCATAATACTCCCGATCCACGTTTCTGTTTCCCCTCTCCTTATTTTATTCTATGATGTAACATTTTCTCCTACCTAGTGATCTCTATTAATAATTTATCCGAAATATAAAATTCATTCTCTTTGTGGCATTTCTTGACCATCTAGATTATTTTTTTCTCTCCTTTTACCATGTTTTACCTGCATTTGGTTAGAACCTTAACTTCCAAGGCTTCTAGTCATTTTTCTAGCTCATGATTCATCATTGACTCCATCCTTGATTTCATTACCACTATTAATACCCCCCCCCCTCTCAAAAACCCAGAAATGTTGGTGGACTCTGACTAGTACAACTTGTTAAATTAATCTTTTCCTTTCCTTGCTGACCTGTTGTTCTTAAGAATGTGTAATATGTACATCTCCATTCCCCCCCCCCCTCTCTCTCTCTCTCTCTCACAA
>JAOWAN010000047.1:2381828-2394888 GCA_028566635.1 Lobelia cardinalis | reverse complement strand
TTGCTGACCTGTTGTTATTAATAATGTGTAATTTGTACATATCCATTCCCCCCCCCCCCTCTCTCTCTCTCTCTCTCTCTCTCTCTCATTTTCTATCATTTACACTTTTTCTCTGGAATTTCTACCTTTTTTTTCCCTTCCGGATCGATTGCAGATTTATTATATTAGTTGTCTTCTTTTCGACCTTCGAATCTTTAATGTGATCGTCGAATTTGGATTCCTAGATCATCTTGGTCGTTCTTGGTTAAGTCTTTCACCTAAAAGTCTCCGTTCACATATACAACTTGACTTTCCTCTTTATTATCTCATTTGGAAGTTCAAGTTTCCGCTTAAGCACAAAGTCTTTGCTTGTCAGCGGTCCTCGATCGATTGAATACTAATGAGTGGCAGCAACGGCGTCATCTTTCTTTAGATGTGTGCACGCGATGTGTACAAGAGCTAGCGAGTCTCACGATCATTTGTTTATGCATTGTCCTATGGCTTGGAATCTGTGCAGGTCGTTTGGTGTGCAAGGATAGATTTGCATTATCCCTCGCAGAGTGGAGGATTTTTTTATGATCAGACACTTGAGTTTTGGTCGCTCTTTTCTTTGCTGTGCATATGTGCCTTCAGCATGTTGTGGAACAGTTATATTGAGAGGGATTCTTGGATCTTCAGAGATCGAGAATTACGGCTCTCGCTTTTGTGGCAGAAGATCACTGTGCATTCTTCTCTTTGGGCTAGGAGTTTTGGCGATATTTGGGGATTGTCTTTGGGAAATTTGTCTAGGAATTGGAGAGCTGTTATTCATTATTTATGTGCTTTTGTATGATTTTTGTTTTGATGGCTTTAGATGGACTTCTTGTCCATTTTTTTTGTATTATCTTTCTCTATTAATGATATTCCGCTTTTATCTAAATAATACTTATCAAATCTCAATATGCATCCTTCTTTTTGGAGCCTATGCCGCTCCCATTTCAGGGAGTCTTCATCGTTTCTAAATCCAAGTCGTCGTTGGTGCAAATGTAAGCTCTAGACGTCTGTGTGGTTATATGTATTTTTAAACCCAAATTGCTGCCCATCTCCCCTCGCCACACACAAGAACACAATATTCGAAGAAGGTATTCTCGTGACATTGATTTAACTTAGGTCAATGCATCTGCTTAAGGTTTATTTTGAGTTTGGATTTGGTAGTGGGAGGTTTCATTTTGGTAATGCTATGCTGTTGGAGAAATTTCGTCAATTATGGCTGTCGTTCGGCATATCTGGCAAGGCCAGGTAATGAGATGTTGGCAAGGTCTGTAGTGACTGGTGGAAGATGATTTATGCTGGGTATTTAAATTTTTGGTCCATAAGTTATTACCTCAATATTAGATTTGAGAAATTTTGGGACAGAGGCGATATAAGATTGTGCAAGGGAGACTTGGAGTACATTCCATGTAGAAAAAGGGGGTTGAATAAAGAGTACAACCCTGTATTATGCAAGTATGACAATGCTCATCTTCTTTCCTCTTGTTGCGGAAGCTTCGTTTACTAGACCATATCCTTTGACTTAACTCAGCTTTGTTTGAATTTAGGATTGTGGATTCATATTTTAGTGATCTTACAACGTTTTACGCCAGTCTATGAGGTTACCTAGTGCACTCTCCTCTGTTATAAAAGACATGGACCAGCTCTGAAGTGGTATGATAAATATAGGTGCATAGGCTGATAGGCATTTAACTCGATTAGTATTTTCTGTGAAGTTTGAGATTATTCACCTGGAGAGAGACCTTTGTACTAAATTTACTTTTTTCTAAATATGGAATACCTAAATGTCACTTAAAAGTTTGATCACCTTTTCTAGCCTTACTATAGTACCTTCTTAATCCTCTTCACAAGCTTGCAGTTTCTACTAGTGTGGTCAAACTAAGAACTTCTATGAATAAGCAATTACCCACTTTTATCTCACTGCAGCTTATACCCCTTATATTGATATACTTAAGAAAATGGAACAATCTGATTGTACTTGGAAACACTTTTCGTGTTTTGGTGAGTTCAATCTTTCTCCTGAATGATACGTAACGTTTTAAGATTATGAGGCACAAATTACTTATTTGTTTGTGTCCTTCAACACTAAATCTGACATTTTTAGGACATATATCATTGTAGTTTATTAGGGTATCTCTCTAGTCATTCTAGGAACGTAGAATGTAACTTGAAACATCATAATGTTTAATTGTTGCAAAGCCTGGGAACTGTACACTAAAAGCAAGCACTTGGTTCTCTTCAGTACAAAGCTGTTGCAGCTTTCTGTGCAATGGCTCACATTGATGCATGATCTGGAAAAACTTAAGCATGATTCACTGACCGAATCTTCTTTACAGGTGAGAGAAGGGGGTTATGATTATAAGGTGAATGAAACTGTCAATGTAGTCACTGCAAAAACTACAGAAATTGGACAAAAGACATGGGGGATCATGAAAGGAGTTATGGCTCTGGCTTCACAGAAGGTTGAAGAGTACACTAAAGAAAACCCCAGCTGGAAGAACGATGTCTGGGAAAGAAACGAAATAGAGGGAAATGGCTCCTATCAGGAGTTTGGAAAGGATTCCAAAGGATGGAATTCTAATGGGAATTTCAATACCACCTCATCTGGGGGGGATTTCAATTCTGTCAGTTCAGGCTCCTGGGATGATTGGGACAGTCAAGACAATAAGAAGGATGTATCCACAAAGGGGACTGCATCGCACAATGGGGACAACTGGGCAGGTTGGGATGATGCAAAAGATGATGGGTATGACAGTATGTACCAGAGCGCATCTTCAAATAGTAAGACTACAGGTTACACCGGGAAAGCAGATAGCAACTGGACCGGTGGAGGCTTTCTGTAAGGTTAGTTTATCTATTATCAAAAACTCTTTAAAAATTTTGCCCTTCTCAAATAATTGTGAAGGCTTGTGTGTTAGGAAATTAGTTTATGTATGTACAATTGTGAAGAAGGTGGGCTATTGCCCATCCAAAGAGATCAAATACTGTTTATGTTTATGGATTTTGAATAGCCCGCTTTTGGATTGTAATCAGTAGATTATTATGGCTTTCGTTTATGAATTTTATATTATTTACTTTTATATTTTTGTAAACAAAAGTCATTTCTAACTTCAGTTTATAATGTTCTTTTCTAACAAATTCATGGTTATGCTTGATTGTGACATAGCGTTCAATATGCATACTTTTCATAGCCTGGTGTTCTTAAGTTACCAGTTGTAATGCTAATGATTTAACTTAAGCTGCACATATATGTACAACAGGGTTTTAATTGGAGTGGCCCTGGCTCATTTGACGTAGACAAGTTGGTGGGGTCTCTTAACATACTTTTGAGGGCTTCTTCTTCTTTTTTTTCTTGGGGGGGGGGGGGGGTGTTGGGGGTGAATTATTTATTTGAGCGGATTGGAAGCAATTTGGACACCTTTTAAGTCCCAACAATTTTTTGGTTTGCGTACCGTGAGTTCATGTTTTCGACTCAATTAGTTTTAGGGGAACATATAACTAGTTTATTAGTTCCTTGAGCTGCTGAGTTGGGATTATAACCAATTAGACTTTAAGAATGCTTTAAGAGGCGTTGGGTTGTTATAGACTAGTTATTAGTTCTTTGAGCTGCTGAGTTGAGATTATAACCAATTAGACTTTAAGAATGCTTTACCTTACTTTCCCAAGGCATCACCTTCTTTGTAACCAAAGAATAGAAAAGAAAAGTGCAAGGCATTCATGGTCCCCTGAATTCTTGAATATGCTCAACAACACAACTATTTCCATTTTTATCGACTGTTATTTCAACCATGCAGATACTGAGGTGGTCTAGAAGGACCTGATCCTTCTTCAACCATCAGCACATGTGGAGAGGATATAATGTAGTGATAGTAGCTGAACCTTCATTTGTGTTAAACAGAATATGCATCAGGGGTGACTGAATCATTGTTGAAATGAACTTGGTTCGTTTCCAGAGCCTTGTCTGCGTGTTCTAAATCACGTTTCTGGACCACCAGCACTGAAGATGTTATGCCTTGGCTGGACGATGCCAAAAGATCCCCAACCAGTCCCAATTCTGAATTTTCAGCTTCCTGGTCTACCAACTCTGCTGCCAAACCCTGTGGAAACCTACCTTTACCTACAATTATGAGTTCATACTCCATGCTTCTCCCTATTGCCATTATTGCTTCTGTAATTCTGCTTACTGTCTTCTCCAGATACTCCACCCTGTCCCATCTCCTCCGGAACTCTGCTAAAGCATTGTCATCCAACTCCTGTACCAATTAACCAAATGTTAGGAGATTTATTTGAGTACATTGTTTTATGCTCTGTACAGGCTTGTTAATTTCTAGGGTGGCGTGAAGGTGATGGGTTAGGGATGTTTTTAGTGCCTCTAATGGAGAGAATTGAGGCATGTCCTGTTACCTTATGTTGCTAGACAAGGTTTACTCTGGACAAAATATGGAAGTTGAGAATTATACCTTCTCTTCCTTGTCGATCTTTGGGGTAATGCTGAGGCTATAGTGCCTATTCTCATTCGGGTTGCTGGATGACAGGGGGTGTGTTTCGTTAACTAATCTTATGACCGTGATCTTTGCATCTGGATGCTCAGCCATCCTTTTCCCAATCTCGAGAGCTTCTCGGTTGTCAGGGCCCCCAAGGAACACAATACACACACCCTTGTCAGTATTAATGCCGCAGCTTTCACGGAGGCTCTGACCACCAAAACCACGGTCCACTAGCACTGCTACAGTACATGGTGTGTTCATCATAACCAATTTATTGACCATTCTCCACTCATGTCCCACATTCTCCATTTCCTGTATGTTCTCTTCCCTTCGGACTTTTAGGAAGGGCAAGATGATCATTGTAGCCTTCTTCTTTTCTGCCACATGGCAAATGTCCTCGTGCATCGTAGATAACCCAGAGATGGCTGTTGTAGGCCTAACTTTGACTGCTCCAATTTGACTATATGCTTCAAGCTCAGATGCCACTTGGTCATGTTGTGACTCGCCCTGGCGGAAGCGACTAATGAATGGAACACCGTTCTTTCTAGCACGTCGAACCATCACTATAGAAGAGGACCTGTCAGTAAGTTCAACTAGGTGCATGATGTAGAGTTTCATTGGCAAGTGGTTTCTGGTGGATCTAATAGACTTGATGAGTTTAATTAGGGATGGTGAGCTTTTCGGTCCATAGACGCATGCCAGAATTTGAAGCTCATATTTTGAAGTTTCCAGGCACGGTAGTTCCTGCAAGGACCGATGATGGATGCAGGAAGAGATGCCCCTGGCGGGTTTGTATATGGCCATCACTGCTGGAGTGGTCATGAATGTGGTGAAGATTGCCATAACGACCAAGATGGCAAACATCTCTTCGTTAAGTACCTGGTTATTAATTAGCACAATCAAAGTTAGACAAATGTGCAACAGTGCGAAAGCCATTGCCAGTACTCTGCATGAATTTGGAGTTTGAGAAAGAAGAGAATGCAAGATTAATGTTGGAGAGGTTCTTCATTGTTTCCTTCTCTCGTGTCCTTACATTTTCTAGACATATTCCATAGAAAGGGACTACAATATGGGGCACTAGGGAACTAACCTTCTTTTCCTTGCCTATATTGAGAACAATGAGCTCCACCAACCCTTTGGTGTTCATCAGAACACCCAATGCTAAGGACTCCCTCATCGGAATAGTACACATCATTGCCACGGCAAACGTCCCCAAAATCTTTCCTGCACATGCTGTTGAGATCACGATGAACAATAGCCCCCATGCACCCAACCCTTGTATTTTAGCCACATTTGTTTTCAACCCACTCGAAGCAAAGTACAAGGGCAACAAAAGCCCCGAAACGAAATCCTCTATCCTCTTTATCAACCTCGTTGCAAATTCCCCACCTTTCGGTATTGTTAGTCCAAACACAAATGCACCAAATATTGCATGAATGCCTATTAAATCGGTCATAAACCCCGACAACATTACCCCTGTTAAGGTTATACAGATATAGAGTTCTCCCATTACATCAAAGTGGCTAGCCTCGGTGGTCGTTGAAGATTGGCGGGCCACCCAAGTCATTGCAGGGCGGACTATGATCAGCATGAAAGCAACAAAGGAGACGCCTGAAATCAACACCCAAATTGACACTAGCGGGCTCTTGTGGGGCCCTCCAGCAAGGGCCACGGCAAGAGCCAACAAAATCCATGCGGCGATGTCATTGAATGCGGCTGCGGCCATGGCCGTCTCGCCTACTTGAGTGGTCAATAGTTTGAGTTCAGCTAGTATGCGAGCGAGAACTGGGAAGGCGGTGATGGATAGGGATACGCCTATGAACATGAGGCATTGAATGTATGCTACTTTGTCGACTCCAGCAACCGCTTTCCGGAGGAGGAATGTGATTCCGATCCCAAGGAGAAAGGGCAGTGAAATTCCTGCAGCCGCTATTCCGAAGGCTCTCTTTCCACTTCTGCGGATAGAGCTGAGGTCAAGTTCGAGGCCCACGAGAAAGAGGAAAAATAGAAGGCCTATACTTGCCACTGATTCAAGAATCGGAGTGCTCCATTCAGGAAATATCCATTGCGTGAATTCCTTGTTTCGGCCCAAAACAGATGGCCCAAGCATAATCCCACCCTGAAAATTCTCACATCAATCATTTTCGAAAAAGAAATTCTAAACTTACATAGGGACAATTAACAATATATTACTCCCTCTGTTTTCTTTAAGCGTCTACAATAGTGACACATCGTGAGAAGAAAATATCGTTTGCAGGGACACTGCGGTATATAGGCTTTAGCATTCACACTAAAGTATATAGGCAATAGCATTCAGAAGATATCACAATGTTGTTTTTTAGTTTCATGCAAGCATAGTTCTGGCAAGATATTACGAACATGTAGGGTTATTCTTTCTTTTGAATTTTGCTTGAATTACTAATAGATTAGCTAACCGGGGAATTATGTTCATCCTAAAGATGATATACGAAACATAATCGTATTGAATAAAACACTAATTTACCAGCGTGGAAAGATCATTTTCCAAAGTATTTTGTCGGCATGAGAAGTGGAAATTTAACTTACAACAATCTCGGCGACAACTTTAGGTTGACGAAGTGGCTTGAGGAAAAGTGCAAGAAAGCGGCTTATGATTATGACTAAGGTGGTCTGAACAATTAACAATGGGAAGGCATAGTGTAGAGGGTTGTCACCCTGCCAAACTCCATCGGACGAGGTTTTAATGGAGGTTATATTCATCAGCATGATTACTTAATTTAGCAGTGACCAAAAAAGCTGCAGAAATTGAAGCAAAAATACGAATAGGAAGAGGAGGAAGCTGGGAGGTGTTTACCAGTAATGGTGCTTGTCTATTTTATAGGGTTCATGCTAGCACCATAATACTAGTGAATGCAGAAAATTCTTTGGGAAGGGGAGGTTTAGTGGTGTTTCCTGTGTGGTCATTGTAGAATATGTTCGTTTTCATTATATGTTTGGTGATAATCTATTAAATATTATTGGTTTTCTTCTTTTTCTGATGCTTTAATTATATATTTCCGCTGTCTCAATTATATTCGGCAATGATCATATATATTTTATTTTACTTTTGAATGCCTCAAAATTTTTTGGTCAATTCACGTCTAGGTGAACATAAATTGCTTACCTTCTCATACTATTTGGTATTATGAAATTTTTATTTAGAAGCTACTTAACAATAGAACTTAAAAGTCAAATTCATCTTTATTTAATAAAGAATATACGCGCAAAATGTAGTGAAGCATTATTGTTAAATATTAATCCATGAATTTGAAATCTTACTCCACGAATTTTTGTCTTCTGAATATAAGATAGAGCGTACATTGTTGAGAGTTTTTTTTTTTGTTGTTGTTGTTGTTGTTGTTGAAGTATTTGATGCTATTCACTTGATATGATCTTTCAAATCAATGGGGCAATAACCAATTCTCTCAATGCCGAAAGGAAATGATGACAATGAGGTGCAGTCTAGTGGTAAGACGTTTCGCCTGTTTTTGAGAGGTTAAGGGTTCGAATCACGTTGGAGGTAGGTGAAGAACCACTAACAATCCTCATTTAAAAAAAAAAAAAAAAGATAAAAGAAAATGATAATCTCATTCTTTACCCACACACACACAGTGACACATACAAAAACATTATCCTTTCTAAAACTTGGGGTTTTGTATTATGAGATTGTGTGGTATTGAATCACTAGGGCTTCACTCAACCATGTATGCGAATATTCATTTGGTGATACATTAGTCAACAAAAGAATTAATGATCATATCATAGAATCTAATATGAAAAAAATGGCATTATTTTTGTTCCAAAATTAGTGTCATAATTTGTTCGTACGCAATTAATTTGGGACAAACGGAGGAGTAAATAAAGAATATGATGAAACCATATGAGATGCCATATTCTTGGAGAAGGATTGAACATGAGATTTGAGAATTGCTAAAGACTCCCATAAGATATGATTCCCTCTTTTGTATCTTAACCAATCAAACATGCGCATCCATTATTATTTTAACTGAAGTGTAGTATATATTTTATTTTACTTCTACATAATGTTTGCAATCATATACTCCATTTATTCCAAAACTAATATTTTAATTTTAACTTTTTTTGATCAACTTAATTTAAAGACGAAAATATTGTAAAAGAATTACCAACCAAATATGAAACAAATAATCACAAAACTAGTATCAATAATATATATGAAATGACATCGTTTCTTGAAAATTTTACTTTTTACTATTCATCATTATTATTATTATTATTATCATCATCATCATCATCTTCCCTTACGGAAAAGGGGTGGAGGCACCATAGCCTGTATGTATATACATTAATTTTTATATGTTTCTATACCTTGTGTTTAATTAATCAAATATTGCATATTCTCTTGCATTTATTTGTGGTCATACATTTTTCTCGAACGTGACTTCTGGCTCTATACTACACTTGATGGCTCCTCGGTTTTCATCGGAACCTCCTCCGCGTGGGCTGTATCATGTTGTTGAACGACGAGCACGGAAGGAATGATCCCATTGTTTGATGACGCTAACAAGTCCCCAATCGGCCCTAGTTCTTCATGTTCAGCCTGTCGATTGGCCAATTTTGCCACCATTGTGGAGGGACACCGCCCTTTACCTACCACAATGAGGTCATAATCACCGCTTCTTCCTATCGCCAATACGCTCTCAACAATGTTGCTCCCCACTTTTTCTATATAATTAATCGTACCTTCCCATCGTTTTCGGGACTCCTCAATCGCTCCTTCGTCGTGCGCCTGTTAATTTGCAATAAAAACTTTAGATATAGTTACAAAATTCAAAATTCAAAATTCAATTGTGTGCTTGTATGCTTATATCGTTAGTAATTAAAAGAGTGAGATGATTGCCTTTTCTTTTTGGGGGTTAACAATGGCAGTTGAGAAGCTATAGCTGTTCTCTTTGCTTTTACTTTGTGACGGCTTTAATGTGACGGTACTTTTGCCGTCCCGATCTTCCACTGTCTCCACAAACCTTATAATTGTCACCTTAACCGCAGGATGTTCCGCCATCCTCCCAGCTAGCTCTAATGCCTCCCTGTCATCGGGCCCACCAAAAAAGATTATGCAGGCCCTCTGTGCCACGGTGGCAGTGGACCCAGGTGTTTGTCCGGACCCACCAAATCCACGGTCCACCATTATAGCCACCGAGCATTGTGCATTGGCTAGAACCTTCTGATTGACCACTCGCCAACCATGGCCCACATTCTCAATCACATCTTCACCGTCCTTTTGCCTCCACTGCTTGTGGAATGGCAATATGATCATTGGCACCCTCTTATCCTCCGCCACGTGGCAAATGTCTTCGTGCATTGTCGGCAATGCCGAAACGGCCGTCATGGAACGGACGCTGACTCGACCGAGCTGGCCGTAGGCTTGAAATGCCACGGCCACTCGGTCCTGAAACTCGTTGCAGCGAAACCGGTTGATGAACGGGAGACCATTCTTACGAAAACGTTGGGCCATAATGATGGACGATGATCGTTCCGTTAGCTCAACGAGATGCATGATGTAGAGTTTGAGCCGAGATTTGTTGGTGGATCGAGTCGATTCGATGAGATTAATGAGCGTGGGAATGTTTCCGGGGCCGTGGACGCACGCGAGGACCCGAAGCTCATCTTTAACGCTTTCGGAGACGGATTGCAGTTTTCGATGTGCCTTCGTAAATCCGCTCTTGCGGGCGGGTTTGTAGACGGCCATGACGGTCGGAGTGGTTATGAACGTAGTGAAGAGCGCCATTAGAACTAGTATTGCAAATACCTCATCATTGAGAACCTGCAGCAGTCCAAAATATTTGAAACATGAATTATAAATTAATTAATTATAAAAATGCATTTTCTTTTAAAATATATTCAAATTAAGCTTAGTAATTAAGAACTAATTAAGGCAGCATGGAGTGATCAAGTCTCACATGTGATGATCAACAGTATTAGAGATTATGACAACTAGCTAGCTCAAAAGCAAAGCGCAAAAGTGAATCCACTTTAGGATGCATATATTAATTAATTGATACTACCAATGAATGAATATTGTTGACATTAAACTCACTCTACAAATACACATGGATCTTGTTGCCATTTTACTCTACTTTCCACATGTATAGTACTGTTGACTTTTAACTCCATCCCTTTTGTGTTTGTGCCCATGTTATATACTACTATAGTTGGATTTTCAATTTTGATAATAATAATAAAAATAAAAATAAAAGTAAAAGAGAAAATTAATGAAGTAAATCATCAAATTTTTTATGATGTTGACACATAATTAATTAATTGAATTTGACATATCTGAAAACATGTGGTTAGAGAAAATATTTCATCTGAACGGTCTAAGCATAAAATTAACACTCGTTTTGGAGAGTATTAAGTCAAAGAAGTAACCTTCTTCTCCTTGCCAATATTGAGAACTATAAGCTCCACCAATCCTTTAGTATTCATCAGCAACCCAAGTGTAAGTGCTTCTCTCACCGGTATCTTGCAAAGTAACGCGACCACAAATGTTCCAGTAATCTTCCCCGAGCACGCCGTTGTGATCACTAATGCCAATAATCCCCACGCCTCTCCGCCACGAATCTTAGAAACGTCGGTCTTCAGCCCGCTTGAAGCAAAGTAAAGGGGAAGAAGCAAACCAGACACGAAATCCTCGATTCTCACGATCAATTTCTCTGCAAAATCTCCTTTTGGTATGGTTAGGCCAAAAATGAATGCCCCGAAGATTGAATGGATGCCTATTAGGTCCGTCATGAAACCGGACACCATCACTCCTCCTAGGGTTAGGCATATGAATGCCTCATCAACCGTGTCATGCTCCGGTGAGCATCTACGAGCCACCCAGTTCATGGCTGGTCGGATCACCGTCATCATGAATGCAACGAATGCAACACCTAAGACATCAAATTAAAAGCATCAAAAATTGATATATAATAATATGAAGGGAAAAAAAATTAAAAAGAATTAGAGAATTAAACAGTTTTAATACAGATAAATATAAAGTGAGATGTCGCATCACTTCATTTCTATTTATATAAAATCTCTAAACAAGAATAGAAAAGAAACAATACCCCCAACTATTAAACTTTGGATTAGATTGATTCCATATTTAAAATTTTAGTACAGTACAACGGTGAAACTGACCTGAGAGAAGAACCCAAACAGAAACCAAAGGGCTCTTCCCGCCACCAGCCGTTCCATTTCCGGCGAGTGCAACAGCAAGAGCCAGCAGGATCCATGCAACCACGTCGTTGAATGCCGCGGCGGCCATGGCGGTCTCACCGACTCGGGTGGTCAGCAGTTTAAGCTCAGCAAGAATCCGGGCAAGCACAGGGAAAGCAGTGATGGATAGAGCCACCCCCATGAACACAATATACTGAGCCAATCCCACTTTATCAGCCCCTTCGATGGTTTTCCGGAGGACAAAGGCAATTCCGATTCCGAGGATGAAGGGAAGTGAGATTCCGGCAACCGCGATTCCGAAAGCCCTTTTCCCACTCCTGCGTATTGAGCCTAGATCGAGTTCTAGACCTACTAGAAATAGAAAGAATAGGAGACCGATGCTTGCCACGGACTCGAGGATGGGAGTGCTCCATTTTGGAAAGATTCTATGCATGTACACTTGGTTTCGACCAAAAGCTGATGGTCCGAGAAGAATCCCGCCCTGCAAAATCAAGAGATAATAAGAGGAGCATCTCAGCAAGTTTATTAACAATCATGCTAGAATGGTAAAAAAATTACCACTAATACTTAGAACTATATATAATATACATACATACATGTTAAATTAATAAATGGACATCTCACTTTAATCATTATGGTGTAGGCCAGAACTTTGTACATCATCGATTACCATTTATAACTTAAACTAATATACATCATGTAGGAATGCAATATATATAAATAAAGCATATTATATATATATATATATATATATATACTTTGTGCTCATTGAGTAAACTAGCTAGCTAGGGTTAAGAACTGAGTAACCAAGTCGTATATATGTACGTAATTAGCTTGTGTGTGTGTGTGAAAGGCCGCGAGGGGGCAGGGTGGAGGAGAGAGAGATCTAGATAGATGAACATACGACGATTTCGGCGATGACTTTTGGTTGGCGGAGGGGTTTGAGGAGGAAAGCGAGGAAACGACTGAGGACGAGAACGAGAGTGGTTTGGACGATCAAGAGGGGGAAGGCATAATCGAGAGGATTATCGCCTTGCCAAACCCCATTCGATGCAGTCTTTATTGATGTTATATTCACTGTCATCTTTTCTTCTTTTTGTGATGAAATTAATGAAGACTCGATCTCTCTCTGGTCTTCCTCGCTCGAAGAAACTTTGAACCCTCCTCTGATCCCCTCACTAATTATATATAGATATTTCTATATATTTCGTTCACAAGAAAGAAAAGGATTTGATCATGAATTGATTATATACACACACACAATCTCATACAGCACACGTACCCTTGTGTACAATTCATGGCATTACTGGCAATATATATATATATATATATATATATATATATAT
>JAOWAN010000047.1:2359112-2370993 GCA_028566635.1 Lobelia cardinalis | reverse complement strand
AAATCAAGGCAAGAAAATAAGTAGGGACTAACTCGACAAAAACTTAATAGGTTAGGGACCAAAAAGGGTGTTTTGCCGCCATAGAGTAGATATGTCTCCTAGGTCAGAAGCCTTAACCTAATATTCCAAAACTCACTCAAGATCATTGCTTATTTGCTTCTAACATTCTTCAAAATCTGGTCAGGATACAAAAAATAGGAGGCTGAGATGGGAACTTAAGTCTATAAGGAGGATCCAGGGAATCATCTAGCAAAACTAATAACCTCAACTACAGCATACAAGTAATAACTTTTTACCAAAATCATTGTTCAGATTACAAGTAATATAGTGTGTCTTATATTCAGCTTTTGATTTTCTTTTTTGTGTGGGCTTGCTTCTAGTTTGTAGGTGGGTGAAGGGGGGGGTTGTAATTTGTAGCTCACCTCATTTACTTTGAGAAGAGCTTTAGCAGGGCAAGTATTGCTGGATTTCTCATTGTGAAGATTGTCTGTGGCGGAAAAAATATTTCTTTGGATAAGCTCCCTAAACCTCTCACAACAATGAACCGGATGACGAAATATGCCACGATAAAACCCTCCAGCGGTCAATCCGAACAGGATTTCACTCACCAAGCTCCAATGGGGACCATATTCATGTACAACAGCACACACTATGGCATCCTCTGAAGGGAGCCAAGGATCAGGTCCGGGCAAACAATCTTTAGACCATATGCTACCTTTCCTCTTTAATTTCTCTGGCCTTATTGTCAGAATCCGTTTTACAGGCAAGGAAGTAACTGAAATTTTCACTCCCATTTTGTTCCTGCTCGTTGGCTTATGCTCAAGTTCAAGAACATTTCCAAATGGTTTCAAATCTCTCGATTCATCCTGCTGCTTAGTTGGAGAGCAGGAATCCAGAACCATAGAACATAATTCAGGAGTCTTCTTGAATTTTTTGGACTTCTTTGCAATCTTTACTTCATCACCCTCTGCTGCAGCTTTCCGTTTCTTCAAGATACTTGACTTCCGCAATACCAGGTCAGAAGAAGGTTCAGTCT
Organism: Lobelia cardinalis; assembly: GCA_028566635.1. NCBI lineage: Eukaryota > Viridiplantae > Streptophyta > Magnoliopsida > Asterales > Campanulaceae > Lobelia > Lobelia cardinalis. Next base: position 2,369,957 of record JAOWAN010000047.1, on the reverse strand, counting down.
CATGACTCTCAATTTCGTCATCTATGGACACAGGCGTCAGTGGCGACTCTACACTCATAGCTTTTGCTTCAGAGGCGAGAGCACCTTTCTTCAGAGATTTGAACTTGGTTTTCTTTGGTTTCTTCTTTGACTTGGGTCTAGGAGCAATTACAATTTCATTCCTGCAACCAGACAAGATAGGAAATTAAGGTGATTGATATATGATTGGTCTACTTGTTGTCCAGATTTCAAGTATATGGCATCATAATCTGTATTCAAATAAGGGAAATTTAAAGAACTTAAGAATGAGACAGTAATGATCAGAGAATTATCTTACTTCATTGAGTCAGAATCTGCAAGTTCCTTCTCTCTGGCTTCATTTTCCATATCCTCTATCAACTACAAGAATATAGCCATAATCCAATTATCCAGCTGAAACTAATTTATAAAACAGCAGACACGCGAACACTAGGGGAGGGCAAGGTAAAGCAAAGTTGGAATCAACACCTGATGTTGGGCTAGGGCTTCAACTTGTTCTCGGTATACTTTAGTAGCAAATTCAGAATCCCAACCTAACAACAGGAAACCATAAGTGCTTAAAATTTGATTCGATTGTGAGTAGAATGTAAAGTGCATGCTTTGAAATTCACAGTTGACCACACCTTTACATTAATGTCAAAAACAATTAACAACGATTGAACAAGATTTAAATAGTTCAGGCAAATGGAGAGTGCTGATGTTCACCAGAAGAAGGCAAACAATAAAGAATGCTAAACTAGCAACCCAGCCAGAACTTCAGAAGTAATTAGTGTTATAAATAAGACAAAACATAGAGACTACGACTTTTAGCTTCAGAAGGATTACAAAAGAATCCATCTTGCTAATCCCGATAATCGACACAAAACTGATGAGTTCTCAATATAAACTAATGTACCTTCATTTTTTGACGACCGAAACAATGCAAATGGGATTATTTACAACAGAAAGGGGAAAAGGTCACGATCGCAAGTGGGTACTCGAAGAGAGTGTTTGTTTTAATGTGCTTATAAGTTTGCTTGGTTAAAGACTAAGGCTGATAGAATAAAAAGGATAATGTTTGCTTCAAGTAAACTTTGTTTCGCGATTATGCCTAACAAGATGGGGACAAAAGAGTTCGTTATCACAAAGGTGGAGCATACTAAAGGTACTTACTCTCATAGACGAAAGGTTTTTCATCATCATCGACCTCAGCTTCCATATCCTCCTTTAATTTTTCAATATGATCCAACTCCCATTCAGTTTCTTCAAACCTAACCTGGGGTTCTTTTGCTGCTTTGTCTATTATAGGGTCCCACAACTCCAGAAAACGTACTGCATAACGATCAATTGGCCTTAGCTGGCTCTCAAAGGACAAGATTTCCTGGCCTGCTGCTGCTGCCGCTGCTGCCATTTGTTTGACATCAGCCAGCATGTCAACATCATCCTCTTTACCTGCAATGGTGATGGCTCTTTCTTCATTAGGAACACTCCCACTTAAATTTTGCATGTTCTCTTCGATTGATGTTGCAATTAAGAAACCATGATCAACGGATTCATCAGCTTTCATGTCTTCATCATTAACAAGCTCGTCATCTTCCGGCCTCCCAATGGCTTCTTCAGTAAACTCTTGATTGTCCACAGCCTCCTCCTGTTCAACTTTCTTAAGTGCCATGTAATCAGCCTCATCTTCTGCATGCTTCAAAGCAGCTTCCACATCTGCATTAGATACAGAAGCCTCGATTCCATTGGTGCAATTTTTTTGTTTCTGTGTGCACTTGATGGGAACTGTACCATGACCTGAAAATAATTCCATTGGGTCCAGTTTCTTAAAAAACTCTGTGTTGTATTCACCGCTCTGAATAACCAAATCATCAAGAGCACGCTTCTGCTTTGCCTTTCTCAAGATGTTCTCTTCAATGGTGCTTTCACTGATCAAACGGTAGATATGTACTTCACGCGTCTGTCCTATTCTGTGGCACCGATCTTGAGCTTGTTGGTCCATGGCAGGATTCCAATCACTGTCATAAAAGATAACAGTGTCTGCACCGACTAGATTGATGCCAACACCACCACTACGAGTCGACAAAATGAAAAGAAAATATTTTGGATTTGTATTAAACCGTTGCATTAGTGTTTGCCTCTCTTCTGGTTGGGTGGAACCATCCAATCGCATGTAAGTGTATCCATACAAACTTATGAAAGCCTCCAAGACATCAAGCATTTTCGTCATCTGAGTGAAAATTAGCGCTCTGTGACCTTCCGATTTCAATCGCCTGAGCAAAACAGCAAGCTCTTGCAGCTTGCCACAGTCAAACTGTATAAGTCGCCTATCTGGGAAATATACTTGTCTCCTGACAATAGCTGGCCGAATAGGTGTGAGAAGGGGTGAGAGCAGAATGGAACATCTCTCCTTGAAATCTTGGTCCATAAACACACATGCTCTAGGTTTACTGCACCAACAAACAGGCTGCGGGGCCCGTGCTGCAGGGATTGCAAACATGAAACTCTCAACCTGATCAACCATTTTCAGAAAGCGTTCAACTGGGGAGAGCACAATATCAGCAAGCACAGAGGAGTTTAAGTATGTTTCACCCCTTTGATGATGACAACCAAAAACAGGATGATCCACAGTGACAAGATCCTGCACACTCGTCGAATACATGGGTTTTTTCCTGCACCGCAAGGAATTCCACCAAGCAACAGATGCTGCCCTATCCTTGGCTTCTTTAAGCCTCTCCTCCAATAGTGCTTTCTGGATTTCTTCAAAGATGTTAAATCCCGGCGACTTTTTCCTATTCTTGATTCCTCCAACAAATTCCAGGTTAACTACAGCACGGCCTTCAATTAAGCTTGAGGGTGTGGCAAGAGATTGAACTTCGTCACCCTCCCAAGAGTTCATGCTAAAATCGAGATGAGTGAATAAGAATCCCAAACCAGGAAGGTCCACCGCAGAAAATGGCGTAGGCATAAGCATAGAACAAATAGAAGAACTCAGTTGCATGTCAATGCCATTCATATCAAAAGAACTAATAATCGGGCGACCTTCAAATAAATCAGGATGATTGCAAACTTTTCGGAGCTGCATAATCACACTAATCATCCCAAAAAAATTGGCACTTGCAAGAGTAGCTTGTGTCTCAGAACTGGCAATGAAGTCTTCATACAGATTACGCTGCCTCCTTGATAGTCTACAGTAGATGACATGCTCATGTTTTGAAGGTAGCTGCTTCTCAACATCCCTTTTCAATCTACGGAGTATGAACGGACGAAGCACATTGTGCAAGCGATCAACAACTTCTTTGTTTATTTTTTCTTGACCCTCTACCATCCCAGATATTGGATTACTGAACCAATCTTTAAATTCTTGATGAGATTGAAAGATGTGAGGCATCAAGAAATGCATGAGAGACCACAGTTCCATAAGATCATTCTGCAGAGGAGTACCAGTTAAAAGGATACGCCGTTTAGTATTAAAATTCAAAAGTGTTTGCCACCTCTGAGACTTCCAGTTTTTTATCAAGTGCGCTTCATCCAAAATCAAGTATTTCCATTTCTTCCTCTTGAAAATTTTAGAGTCCTGTATAACAAGCCTGTATGTGGTTATGCATATATGAAAATAATTCGGCTTTAGCCATCCTTGCCTCTTAATTTTGCGAGCTTTTGCGCTTCCAAAATATGTCAATATTTTAAAAGCGGGACACCATTTAAGAAACTCAGTTTCCCAGTTGAGCATGACACTGGTCGGGACAACAATGAGATGTGGACCCCATATCCCCTTTTCACATGCTAGATGAGCAAGCAGAGCAATCGTCATGATTGTCTTCCCGAGCCCCATTTCATCAGCCAGGATCCCATTAAGTCTCTTCTCATACATTGTCACGAGCCAATCCAAGCCAATATGTTGGTACTCGCGCAGTGAGAACTTGAGAAGAAACGGAGACTTTGTCCGCACTTTGGTTGTCAAGAACGTGTTTCCTGTTGGTTGAGCTGATCTTGCAGCAGCTGCTGCGTCAGCAATTCTGTCATCGTTATTTCCTTCCTCCTCCAGTATTTGGTCTGGTTCTTCTTCCTGGTCTTCAGATAGAGAACCTGTAACCGGATGGAGTTCGCTCAGCACTTCACCTTCACCTGTAGAAGCACACTGCACCTTCAATTCATCTTCAGCATCGTGCTGTGTTGGAGAATCTGAGGAATCATCAGATGCAGACTCATAATCAGACTCAGAGTCATTCTCCAAATAATTATCGGTGCCAGAATCCTGATATACACAAAGAAGATTTAAAGATGATCAGTACATAACAAGAATCTCAAGTTACAGACTGAAGCACTTCTCAACGTACCTTCCTATACCTTGCAAGCAATTCATCGATAGGAATTGTGCTCTCATTCTGCAATAATGCAATCTGCAACATTTAGCTAAATTGATCAGACACCTCATCAGTTACAGTGCTTACAGACCCCTTTCAGTTCTATTTGAATTGACTTGGTTGATAAATGTACATATATATATATATATATATGTTCATCTTAATTCAGTGCAATAGCGACATTCAAGCCTTGTACTACAGTAATCTTCGAAGCATGGACTCTGGGGAAATCCCAATTGAACATACATTCATCCCTATTCAGTAAAAGTGAATCCCAGCTGAAAATACACTCGATAGATAGTGTAAATGAACATTGAAGTATAACAGTGGAATGTGAAATTTTGAAAGTAGAAATATAAAAATCTCTTCACCTCATCTATTGCTTCATTGGATTCGGTCTTTGCAAGCTCTTCTTCCTCTACCAAGGTAGTCTCATCATCCTGTCCCATAAATAATAAGAAAACAAAGCCATAAGAAGTAATGCGAATGCATATCGAATATAACACTAGATATTGAGTCAGTTATACACCTATGATCCTTTTCTAGTGAAGAAAAAGACATTCCTTGTGGGGAAAATCTATATGTTGTCACTAGTCTATGGGGAAACCTTTGATTGATATACGCATATGTAAATCAGATGAATGAGCCTGGATACTATCAAATTAGTAGACTGAGTGAATGTATAGCACATCAAACTAGGATTTCCACTCAAATAAGCAGCTTCTACAGTCAGAAACTTAAAAAACAAAAAACAAAATCACTTGTCGAATGTGAGTGAGACAATCAACAGCACTATGGAGTAATTCTCGGAACAACTTTCATGTAAAAGACAAGAATTGATTCCATTACTTTTTAATCATGGTACATACCTTTTCCTCGCCATTAGCAAGAACAAAATCGCCGTCCTCCTAGATTAAATAAGAGGCAGATATAAGATTTGTGAAAACAAATAAAATTGGTAAAAACAAAAAGAGTCTTTTATATTTTTCTTCTTTTTTTGGGGGAGGGGGAAGGGTGTACAGGCTACAGTTGTAGCTAAATCCAATAATAATATGAATCAACAATGTGCGGATAAATGGCATCATTTTATCATTTCCCTACAATTTGAGGGAAAGGGGAGAACGTAACCATGTGAGAATCAGAGTGTCTAGAGAGGAGATGTAAGTACATTAAAAAAAATACGCCAGCATACAGATACTTCAAAACACTCAAAACATTGCAAAGTACACCAAACGGTCCTAATTGAAAAAAATAACGGAGACTTGTCAAAGATAAATTATGGAGCATAATAGGTAAATAGTTCCAACACATTTAAGTGGAGTCATTAGCATAGCAATAGAGAGTAATGATTGGTGGGTTCTCGGAATGTGTATTTTGCAATTAGTGTGAACCATCAAGATTAGTATTAAAGGAGTTTCCTTGGCCTTGTTCATCTCTTTGCTGTGCTAATGGCTCCATTAGCAAAACAGCAACGCACACCTAAGACAAAACATTGTAAAGAAGAGCAATGAAAATAAAGAGAAGAGAGAGAGAGAGAGAGAGAGAGAGAGAGAGAGAGAGAGAGAGAGAGAGAGAGAGAATGGATGGTCGGGCAATAGCGGTGGACAGCGGCGCTAGTGTTGACCCAAACCTCCCTATGGAACACCAAGAACAGGCCAAACACCTCCTCACCTGTTGCCTTAATCTCGTATCAATTCTCTTCGATCCTCTCTATCCACCATTGATGTCGCTGAACATGAGCGTGAAACAGAAATTGACCCAACCTTCAATTCAGGGTGTGGATCTACACTTACAGAGAAAGGAATGGTGGAAATGGAAGCAAGTCTAATGGACGGGTCCAACTGAAGATGCAGAGCTGTTTCGGCCTTACTACCATGAAGACCGAATTTCTCTTGCATAAGTCATGGAGAAGTCTCCCCACTCTTATCTCGCTTTCTTTTGCGCTCAAGAGTTGCCAAATGCCAAGGTGTGGAAATGGCAGACAATGAGGGTCCATTTGGATGCTGATTTTTTTATGTGCTTTTTTGGTTTATGGTTTTTCAAGAATCATTTTGATGGATATGTTTTGTTTTTTCTACTTGACATGCCCATTTTACCCTTAGTAATCTCTTCCCATTACCCATTTACCCCTTCAATAAATCATTACCTTACTTCACCTTCATCTCTTAACCGTCACCTCAATGCCTCATATTACCCCAACAAAGCCATCACCACCACCACTTCCCCTCTTCCACAAAACCTAACCTGAAACACAGTGAACCCACCTCCATTTTCCTCATCCCGCCACCCACTCTCCTCCACCCTCAACCACCAACGGAAACCCATCCATGGCCTGCCCAAAATAATCCACATTTTCAATAAACCTCCTCCACACAATCAAGATAATTCTCCACCAAAAACACCCCCGCTCGCAATCAGTGTCATTTCTCTGCGGCGGCAAGAGGTACACAATAGTATTATTTTTTTCCAGTTTTTCTTGCTTTCCTCTACTCTCCTGTTCACCTCGCTTCTTATTTTGTTGGTTTTGCGCAAATATTTTTCCAATCTTCCTTGAATTAGGGCTTCATGGTCGGTCAGGCAAGCTTCAGACCGCAGATTCTTTCTTTCTCCCCCTTCTTTTCTGACTCCCCCTCCATCTTATTTGTTGCCCAGCACCTTCAATTTAATCCTTGGTCCAAAATTCATTTCTCCTCTGAAGCTTGCTAGGGCAATTCCTTCGATTCTCGCTTCGACTTACTCCATTTTCCAGAAAACAAATGTCACTAATTTAGCACTTTGTCCAGACACTGATAAGAAAAGAGGATGGGCTGGTTCGTTGTACTGAAGAGATGGAGAGAGAGGAGAGAGGCTGGTCCGTTACTGAAGAGGAAGTGAGAAGAGGTGGAACTGGAGGGTAGATTCGGGGTATAATAGGTATTTTGCTTTTTTTGAAATTGGGGGTGTTTTTTTAGACCACGCGCCCGAACAAGATTTTTGGGTTTCTTGAAGCAAAAAACCAAGATACCCTCCCCCCCCCAACTAAACAAGGCCCAATACTTCATCACGGAAGATAACGTGGGTATGCTAAAATTGGCAACGGAAGCCAATAGCATTTTGTTCGAATATTGATTCCCACTGCCGAGCATGAATCTTGCAGCGCTGAGGTGGAGAGCCCAAGAATGATGAACGGACTTCCAATCAGCGTTTGCGCGCCAGAAAAGTTGGATACATGGTAGTTGGCAGTGAGGGCCGGTGCGCAGCAGCCACCTCAACAGATGGGCTGATGAACAAGATGACAGGATGTTTAGGAAACTAACCATTGAATGGCGCTAGGACCCATGCACGCATGTTCGTGGATTCTCCTGCACGGGAGAAGGCGAAGTAACCATACGTGGGACCCTGGAACAATATGTGGCAGCGGTGATGGAGTACAAGGGCTTGCAGGAAGCAGTAGACTTTGTGATAAAAGAAAAGCTGGAAGCGGGTATGGCAGGTGTACCCGTGTCCATGAATGAGGAAGTGGCTTTACAGTACTAATTGTGAAGGAATGTTCAGGGTTGTGCCCAAAGATGGGTTCATGGAAGTTGGTATCTGAGAGTAACATACAGACTTCTGTTAATTTTTCATGTTCTACTTGTGGTTGTTGGCATCTTGCTGACTACTCTTCATGTGGTCGTTGTTAATGTTTATGGCTAGCAAGACTCAGTAAGTTGTAATGGCTACGAATTGATTGGTAATATTTTTATCTTTATTTTGTAGTCAAAAAAAAAAAAAATACAGTCCACGTTAAAATTGATTATATAGCATTTAAAGAACGGCATCTTACCCTTTCATCATCAAAGTCATATATCAAATGGTTTTTTTGAGACTCCAGAAATCCTTTTTTAGGACTTTTGTTATGAGAAGCCTCTGAAAAATGGTTCTCTGTAACAGATAAACCACCATTATTTTCAACCTGCACAAGGGGCGGCAAAAGAAAATCATGTTCAGCACTAAACTTGCTCTGCAATTCAAAACAGCAACGATAAGCACATACAACTTACACAACGATGAACAGTAACTGCAAGAGAGCTGTCTCTCACAATTTGAAGCTCGGAAGGGCTATCGTTTCCTTCATCTGCAAAATCAATATCAAACAACGAGGAAATCGCCATGGTAGATATAAAAAACAAAAAATCACTCTACATACGCTGACTGCCATCTTCCAGTGCGTGATTTGGTTCTGCAGCATCCACATTCCTCTCCGGACTACTTTCTCTACTAGCTGATAATTCTAAAGTGACCCCAATTAATGGAATGACATGGGTAAAAATGAACTTTCACAAACAGTTAATCATGCATCTCTGAAAAGAAAGATAAGAGACAGTGAGAGTGGGGGGGGAGGGAGAGGGAGAGAGAGAGAGAGGTGGTTCTGTGTCGATATGATTTCAGTTCTTCAATGCTAAGCGCCAGTTTGGTGTTGATGTGGTTTCAGTTTTAGCACTCTCTATCAAATAAAATTTGTATATAAAAGGTAGTCCCTCCGTCCCACTTCAAGAGGAACACTTTGACTTTACACGTGAATTAAGAAAGGGGTTGAAAAGTGCTAATTTCCATAGAAGCCCCTAAATATGTGGCCCATATTTATCCCTTACAAAAAGGAAGGATTATATGGTAAATTGGATGGCCCAAAAGGGCAATGTCCCTCTTCAAAACTTGCGCACATTGTCAAGTTAGAAGAAACCTTTTGCGGCAAAAACATACTGGAATGAACATTAGGCCCCAAAGTGAATAAAATAAGCAACAGCATTTTGTACAGCATCCCATGTGTTGGTTGGAATGAACCCATTTATTCTCGATAAGCATCTTATTAGTGCAACCTTTACATTCTAAGAAGCAAATTTTCAGATTAGAAATATTTTAAGCTAGCGCACTGCAACTCCAGAAAGGCCTAAAGCTGAAACCATTTGCTATTGAGGTATTGAACTGAATCACTTGGAATAGATAATGAATCGAAAGAGGCTTTAAAACGGCACTTGTTTATAAATGACTCACCTTTACCGTCACTATAACGTTTTAATAGCTCCTCAAGAGGTAAATCTATTTCATTCTGCAATGCTTCCAGTTCTTCTTGCCTTTCTTCTGCAGTTATGACAGCCTCATCCTCCTCAATAGTATGCTCGTCATCTTCCTAAAGCGGTAAAAAGAAAATGAGGCATCTGTAAGTGCATTCTTCGCTCACACAACAGAATAACAGATCTCAGCATTTATGCTTGGCAACTGTTACAATAGACCAGCATGGACACTACCTATTAGCTAAAATAAAAGATACTACCTACGTCCCAAAATAAGAGTCCTCAATTCCTTTATGGGGTGTCGCAAAATAAGTGTACACATTTGAAAATTTTACTTGATTTGACCTTAAAGAATGAATTGGCCGCACATTTTTCATGGGCACACACTCTATCTTATAATATCTACGTTTAAAAAGTCAAATGTCCTGTGCCAGTCAAAGGGGACTCATATTTTGCGACAGAGGGAGTATATATCTACAAGCGCTGAAATGAACATCAGAATTAAATCCCTAAATTACCAACATGATATTAGAAAAAGTTAAAGGGAGCAAGCCAGCAAGTAAGCCCACTGATCAGTAAAACTTAACTTATACTTTATTGCTTCATAAGAAACTATATCCAGACCCTGACAAGCAACCTCCAAAGAAGCATTATTCAAGTAAAAAATAAAAGACCATTAAGCTGCGAGATCCTGATAATCAATAAATAAACTGTGGACCTAAAGAAAAGTTTGATCTACCCAAATCATAACCATGGTGGAGTTCACCAAAAGCTCTGAAGTCTGAACCTCGGAAAAGGGTAGCTCAGTCTCTTGCAACTGATCCTAATTTCCATCATCTGAGTAGTACGGGTTTGGTTTATACAGTTACAGAGCATGATCAACTCTAACTCCTTCCACCCACTTCTTAGTGCAAAACGAAGAGAGAACAGATATGAAACTCAATGCCAGCCTTTCAATTAGTAACAATTCATAACCTAAAATATCAGTTTAAATAAATTGTTGTATCCATCACACATAACATGACTAGTAAGAAAATGCATGATCAGTGAGACAGGAAATTAACTAACTGTGAAAGAGCATATAGGTGTATAGGCAACAAAACATGAGATTTCGCTATGTCAAATGATAAGATCTCATCCAAGAGTGATGTGTCTGAGGGTAAGAAAAATAAGTAGAAAGACTCTTAAAGAACAATGATAAATTGCTACTTACTTGTTCATCTTCAGACCTTACAGCATAGTCTTCATCAATTTCTAAAACATTTGAGTGACTATCTGCCAAGAAAATGTGGATCATTAAGTCAACACAAGTAAACATCCCAGTTTTATATGGAGTTAACTGAAGGACAAAACATAACAGTTTCTTCATACCAACATTTGGCTCAGCACCTTTGGAGGCATCATCATCACCTTCATCCTGAATGGTGAACTCTTTTGGAGCAGAGGAT
>JAOWAN010000047.1:2344441-2359012 GCA_028566635.1 Lobelia cardinalis | reverse complement strand
TAGTCTAAGGCGCCCTAGGTGCGCCCGCCTGCGCCCTGCGCCTAGGCGCGCGCCTAGGCGCGCCTTTTAAAACTATGCTCTATGGCATGCAAACCTCAGCTGGCTCAATCAGACAATCACTTGGATTGAGCTGATTGCCATTTGAAATAAGAAATAGATGATCACTATCTTAATCAAGAAAATCATGTTTTTCACCCACACTTAAACTAATTGCAAGATCTAGTTCACTTTTTAATTAAAGTCCTATGATCTTCCTAAAACATTCTGCATATAAAGTGAAAACTAATTTAAGATAGGAGGAGTATTGGCAATCATGATACCAAGTTTATAAGCAAAACCGGAAAGGGGTAAAAGCAAAACCGAGTTCACTAAAGCTACCATCCCTTGGACCCACTATCAGGAGAAATTTCTTCATATGACTCGGCATATTGTTGTTCCATGGCAAGTGGACTCGTTTCATGGGTGACGAGTGGGTGAGCAAATGCTGAAGCCCATTTGTATTAGCATTATTAATTATTAGTGCCAAACTCTTAAGTGCTTAATCATGCTTCCAAAACAAGAAGGCCACAACCAATGGACTATAAGAATTATTGTTAAGCTTAAAGGAGAGGCATGGGTTTTGTATCTCACGTACAAGATCGTCAAGTTCAATGTGATGAGGTTCAATTTGCGTGAACATCATTAAATACTTGACATTTCAAATCAAGCAACCAATCACTCCTTGACACCTCATTTGTATCCCAAATTTTTGTAACAGTTTTGTGATCCCTGACATTAAATTATCTCTTAAAATTGAAAATTTGAAGTGGCTACATAGCTACATGCAACCAAACAATCCCAAAAAAAACAATATTGAACGCTTGAGTATCAATACCTTAATCCTGAGACCAAATTAAAATAAATGGACAAACTCCATCCCTTTCCTGTTCCAGCTTTCTTTTGGCAGTAGAAAGAATCCAAAACTAAAAGTACAATCTTAAGTCTATTCCTACACTACTTGTACACAAATTCCTTCAAGAAATCAAATGCCCGCCCAGGAAAAATTCAAACACGAAAGTAACTAAAACAAGAAACCAAAATTTAAAATTCAAAATTCAAGAACTGAAACCTTCCCCTTTCATGAATTTGAAGATCAAGAATAACAAGTCACTTATTTTTCAACGGATGGGGTATATTAGTATTTAATGAATCTTGGAATACCCATATGATGGTTTTTTTATTTGTTCACTTATTATTGAGGTCATTATAAATCTTATTTCAATAAATTCCACCATGCATCCAAGATCCAAAAGTTTGTGCTTTTAGGTTCAAAGAAATTGAGGAAATGATGCAAGATGGCATTTGGGGAAAAAGTAGCGTGTCACCTAAACCCCATCTAGTGTTGTTTCCTCAATGACGTTTGAGGGCATTAGTCTAATTCTAGCTCAATCATTCATCTTGTATGAGATTAAACAGACATACTCCGTCCGTCCCAAAATGAGAGACAACTTTTGTTCTTGATCAAAAAATGTCACTTACTTTGGAATGGAGGGAGTATATTATTATTATTTAATAAATCACTTGACATGGATATTTCCAAGTAACAAAAGGATTCTTTTTAAATTGCTCGTTTATATTTAGAAAAGGTTAACGAAACCAAGTCAAACCTTAAATATTCACTTGAAATCATTTATTCATTCCAATAATCTTGGTATGCATCAATAAACCGATCGATATGTCTAAGCTTGTTCAAATTACTAAATTTATGCAATTTTCCACTTGTCTCAAGTTTATTCGGGGTACAAAAACTCACAAAGTACGATTCTCAACTTTCCTCCGAATGTATAGCACATCAGACTAGGATTTCCACTCAAATAAGCAGCTTCTAGGGTTAGAAACCTGAAAAAGAAAAACAAGATCACTTGTCGAATGTGAGTGAGACAATCAACAGCACTCTGGAGCAATTCTCAGAACAACGTTCATGTAAAAGACAAGAATTGATTCCATTACTGTTTAATCATGGTACATATCTTTTCTTCGCCATTAGCAAGAACAAAATCTCCGTCATCCTAGATTAAATAAGAGGCAGATATAAGATTTGAGAAAACAAATAAAATTGGTAAAAACAAAAAGAGTCTTTTAAAATTTTCTTCTTTTTTTTTTGGGGAGGGGGAAGGGTGTATAGGCTACAGTTGTAGTAAATCCAATAATAATATGAATCAACAATGTGCGGATAAATGGCATCATTTCCCTACAATTCGAGGGAAAGGGGAGAACATAACCATGTGAGAATCAGAGTGTCCAGAGAGGAGATGTAAGTACATTAAAAATATACCAGTATACTGTTCAAAACACTCAAAACATTGCAAAGTACACCAAACGGTCCTAAATGAAAAAAATAACGCAGACTTATCAAAGATAAATTATGGAGCATAATACTAAACCACTTGGGTAAATAGTTCCAATACATTTCAGTGGAGTCATTAGCATAGCAATAGAGAGTAATGATTGGTGGGTTCTCGGAATGTGTATTTTGCAATTAGCGCAGACCGTCAAGATTAGTATTAAAGGAGTTTCCTTGGCCTTGTTCGTCTCTTTGATGTGCTAATGGCTCCATTAGCATAGCATAGCTTTGTTAATTTTCATCTCTTTGCTGTGCCATCCCTTCCCCTCAACAGTTTTAAAAAAGCAACGCACACCTAAGACAAAACATAGAAAAGAAGAGCGATGAAAATAAAGAGGAGAGAGAGAGAGAGAGAGAGAGAATGGGTGGTCGGGCAATAGCGGTGGACGGAGGCGCTAGTGTTGACCCAAACCTCCCTATGGAACACCAAGAACAGGACAAACATCTCCTCACGTGTTGCCTTAATCTCGTATCAATTCTCTTTTATCCTCTCTATCCACCATTGATGTCATTGAACATGTGCGTGAAACAGGACCTTCAATTCAGGTGTGGATCTACGCTTACAGAGAAAGGAATGGTGGAACTGGAAGCAAGTCTAATGGACGGGTTCAACTGAAGATGCAGAGCTGTTTCGGCCTTACTACCATGAAGACCGAATTTCTCCTGCATAAGTCATGGCGAAGTCTCCCCAATCTTATCTCGCTTTCTTTTGCGCTCAAGAGTTGCCAAATGCCAAGTTGTGGAAATGGCAGACAATGAGGGTCCATTTGGATGCTGAGTTTTCCGTGTGCTTTTTTTGTTTTAAGGTTTTTCTAGAATGATTTTGATGGTTTTTGATATGTTTTGTTTTTTCTACTTAACATGCCCATTTTACCCTTAGTAATCACTTCCAGTTACCCATTTAACCCTTCAATTAATCATTACCTTATTCATCTTCATCTCTTAATCCTCACCTCAATGCCTTATATTACCCCAACAAAGCCATCACCACCACCACTTCCCCTCTTCCACAAAACCTAACCTGAAATGAAACACAGTTAACCCACCTCCATTTTGCTCATCCCGCCACCCAATCTCCTCCACCCTCAACCACCAACCGAAAACCATCCATGGCCTGCCCAAAATAATCCACATTTTCAATAAACCTCCACACAATCAAGATAATTCTCCACCAAAAACACCCTGCTCGCAATCAGTGTCATTTCTTCCAGTTTTTCTTGCTTTCCTCTACTCTCCTGTTCGCCTCGCTTCTTATTTTGTTGGTTTTCCGCAAATCTTGTGCCTATCTTCCTTGAATTAGGGCTTCTTGGTCGGTCGGGCAAGCTTCAGATTCTTTCTTTCTCCCCCTTCTTTTCTGACTCCCCCTCCATCTTCTTTGTTGACTTGTTGCCCAGCACCTTCAATTTAATCCTTGGTCCAAAATTCATTTCTCCTCTGAAGCTTGCTAAGGGAAATTCCTTCGATTCTCGCTTTGATTTACTCCATTTTCCAGAAAACAAATGTCACTAATATAGCACTTTGTTCAGAAAATATGTTTGAGGGCAGGAAAACGGACACCCTGATAAGAAAAGAGGATGGGCTGGTTCGTTGTACTGAAGAGATGGAGAGAGAGGCTCATCCGTTACCGAAGAGGGAGTAAATCAAGTGATTAACAAACGAAAATCGAGTAATTAAGGGGATACGGTTAGCGAGTTTCTTCGGGTGAGTTACATCAACTTTGGACAACTATTATGCTCCTTTTCTTGGAGAATTATGACAAAACAAATTAGTATTCATTAAATAATAGTGTTTTCCCTAAGCCAAAATAAAAAACAATTTGACCAAATATAACTAGTAGCATAATAGTGTTCGAAAACAATTAATTTTTTGGAAAGGTGCTATAAGAAGTAAGAACGGTAAGCAAGAAGATAACTTTACATTTTTTTAAAAATGGTAAATTAGCAACTTCAAAATAATCAAAAGCAAGCATGAGAATTTCTCCAAACTTTGGACACATTGGCTGGAAATAAGCACTTTGGCATGAGATTTAAAAATAAAAAACTAACCCATTAATGCAACTAAAACGTAGAATCAATAACAAAACAAAAAGAAAAACATGCTAATGTGATATACATTTTAACATATCATTAAGAAAATGGTTGTGGAAAACGAAAACCTTTTTTCAAGATTATTGACGTGCTTGGAGGAGAGAGTGATCCTAATATTGTGAATCTGTTCTTGGGGATCCTCTAACCCTTCCTTGGTCGTCGGCTTCATTGTTGCGTACGCCGCCATCTTCTTCGCTCCCGGCCGGGTGTGTGCGGAGGGAAACTGCTAAGGGCTGATTTGGGGTTTAGTCTCAAATTGTGATTTAAACTTTGCAGATTTAAGGGTTAAACCTCGTTTTTTGTGGAAAAAGATTTGAACATATCATTAAGAAAATGGTTGTGTGGAAAACGAAAACCTTTTTTCAAGATTATTGACGTGCTTGGAGGAGAGAGTGATCCTAATCTTGTGAATCTGTTCTTGGGGATCCTCTAACCCTTCCTTGGTCGTCGGCTTCATTGTTGCGTAGGCCGCCATCTTCTTCGTTCCCGGCCGGGTGCGTGCGGAGGGAAACTGCTAAGGGCTGATTTGGGTCTCAAATTGTGGTTTAGACTTTGAAAAGGGTTAAACCTCGTTTTTTGTGGAAAAAGATTTTTTTCGTCCCTACCTATAATGTTCTTTTTCTTTATATGTGTCATTTTTTCCTCCTATATCGCGTTCATGTAGAGTTTAGGTAGACTCTTTTTTGAGGAAAAAAAATTGTAAAATGATATTATCTTCATTATTCATGAGACAAAATAATTTTAAAAATTAATTTAATTTATTAATTAATATGTAAGCTTCTCTAAATAAGAGATACGCAGACTTAGGATAGACTCCCTCGCTTCGACAACACGATTTTGAATGAAATAGGAGCCTACCTTTCTTAAGAAACTCTATGGAATCAATGTTCTTGGTTTGGGCCTCCGCGAGGGGTTCACCAATCCATTTATTGCGGTTCCTCTCAGCCATCTTCTATGATTCAAGAAGGAGGCAGTTCAGTTTTCTGAGCTTCTATTGATCAAGCTTAGATATGAAGACTCTCGATGTCCCTTTCTTTCGCTGCCAACACGAATAGTCGTTTCAGCCTAGGAGTCCACTTCGGTATTTTACTTCGGGGAGATAAATATGAAGAGGGCTCCTTCCCCTTAATAGAATAGGTAGGCATGAAGTTGGCTCAAAGGAATCTCTCGGCATCCCGCGTATCTAAGATCTAGATCTAAGTACGCCAATTCTATGAGAATTTCTTAATAAATGTGAGCTTCGAACTTGCGGACATCTTTTCACCCGAAATTGACTACTTTCGACGTCTATTTATTCGTTCGGAGTGATCCCAAGATGAACCTCTAAAAGGAGTGACCGGTCTAGCAATTAAATCTAGAAATGCCTGGGAAAGCCTTACTTTTTAGCAGTTTGTCCTGCCGCTTAGGCAACGCGTTGGAATTGCTTCTCTAGATGACCGGCGAATAATTAATAAATTAAATTAAAATTTTTAATTATTTTGTCTCATTAATAACGAAAATAATATCATTTTACAATTTTTTTCTCAAAAAAGAGTCTAACTAAACTCTACATCACCACGATATAAAAAAAATTGACACATATAATGGTAAAATCTGATAAATTAAGGTTAAAAACTAAATTAAACACAACTTAATATATCAGGAAGTTGAGCGTGCTATAAATTAGGTTAGAGATTATTAAGAAGAAAAAAAACATCATAGGTATTCCACAAAAAACAGGGTTTAACCCTTCAATCTGCAAAGTCTAAACCCTAATTTGAGACTAAATCCCAAATCAGCCTTAGCAGTTTCCCTCCACACACACGGCCAGGAGCGAAGAAGATGGCGGCGTACGCAGCAATGAAGCCGACGACCAAGGCAGGGTTAGAGGAGCCCCAAGAACAGATTCACAAGATTAGGATCACTCTCTCCTCCAAGCACGTCAATAATCTTGAAAAAGGTTTCTGTTTTCCACTCAGCTATTTATTAATGATATGTTAAAATGTATAGCACATTAGCTTGTTTTTCTTTTTGTTTTGTTATTGATTCTACGTTTTAGTAACATTAATGGGTTAGTTTTTTATTTTTATATCTCATGCGAAAGTGCATATTTCCGGCCAATGTGTCCAAAGTTTGGAGAAATGCTCCTGCTTGCTGCTGATTCTCTTGAAGTTGCTAATTTACTTTTTTTTTTTAATGTAAAGTTATCTTCTTGTTTACCGTTTTTACTTCTTATAGCACCTATGTTTCCAAACAATTAATTGTTTTGAAACACTATTCTGCTACTAGTTTATATTTGGTCAGATTGTTTTTAGTTTTGGCTTGGGGGAAAAAACTATTGTTTTTTATATGATGGATACAAATTTGTTTGTCATAATTCTCCACGCTAACCGTATCCCTAGGGATGGCAATTTCTCAGAACCCGATCCGAACCCGATGATGCCCCGCCCCGAAAAACCCGATTTCTCATAATTTTTTAAGGCCCGATCGGGTTCGGGACGGGTTTAGGTTTCACCCCGCCCCGCCCTGACTAGCGTTGTCTATTTTTTTTAAAAAATATGTGCATAGTATATATTGAAAAAATGGATATTTTTATACTTTGAGTGCCTAAATTGAGTTAAAATTATATCAAAAATTAAAAAGAATTAATTTTAAATTTAAATTATAAAAAAATAAAATTTTATGAATGTGAACGGGGCGGGTCAGAGCGGATCCGGGTCTTTGTAATTCCAGGGCGGGTCCAGGACGGGGAGTGAGAAAGTCGGGTCGAGTTCGGTTTTGGAGATACCCGCCCCGTTGCCATCCCTACGTATCCCCTTAATTACTCGATTTTCGTCTGTTAATCACTTGACTCACTTCCATACTTCTATTCTTTTTTTTTATTCATCTAATTCCTAATTACATGGAAGTTGGTATCTGAGAGTAATATATAGACTTTTGTTAATTTTTCATGTTCTACTTGTGGTTGATGGCATCTTGACGGCTACTCTTCATGTGGTCGTTGTTAATGTTTTTGGCTAGCTCTTACTAAGTAAGTTCTAACGGCTACAAATTGATTGGTAATATTCTTATCTTTATTTTGTAGTAAAAAAAAAAGAAGGCAAAATACAAGTCCACGTTAAAATTGATTATATAGCATTTAAAGAACGGCCTCTTACCCTTTCATCATCAAAGTCATATATCAAATGGTTTTTTTGAGACTCCATAAATCCTTTTTTAGGACTTTCGTTATAAGAAGCCTCTGAAAAATGGTTCTCTGTAACAGATAAACCACCATTATTTTCAACCTGCACAAGGGGCGGCAAAAGAAAATCATGTTCAGCACTAAACTTGCTCTGCAATTCAAAACAGCAACGATAAGCACATACAACTTACACAACGATCTACAGCAACTGCAAGAGAGCTGTCTTTCACAATTTGAATCTCGGAAGGGCTATCGTGTCCTTCATCTGCAAAATCAATATCAAACAATGAGGAAATCGCCATGGTAGATATAAAAAACGAAAAATCATTCTACATACGCTGACTGTCATCTTCCAGTGAGTTGGTTCTGCAGCATCCACATCCTTTTTGGACTACTTTCTCTACTAGCTGATAATTCTGAAGAGACCCCAATTTATGGAAGGACGTGGGTAAAAATGAACTTTCACAAACAGTTAATCATGCATCTCTGAAAAGAAAGATAAGAGACCGTGAGAGAGTGAGTGAGAGAGAGAGAGAGAGAGAGAGAGAGAGAGAGAGAGAGAGAGAGAGGTAGGTGGTTCTGTGTCGATATGATTTCAGTTCTTCAATGGTAAGTGCCAGTTTAATATTGATGTGGTTTCAGTTTAAGCACTCTATCAAATAAAATGTGTACATAAAAGGTAGTCCCTCCATCCCACTTCAAGAGGAACACTTTGACTTCACATGTGAATTAAGAAAGGGGTTGAAAAGTGCTAATTTCCATAGAAGCTCCTAAATACGTGGCCAATATTTATCTCTTACAAAAAGGAAGGATTATATGGTCAAATTGGATGGCCCAAAAGGGAAATGTCCCTCTTCTAAACACCCAAAGAGGCAAGTGTCCCTCTTGAAGTGGGACGGAGGGAGTAGTAGTAGTTTACACTGAAACGCACATTGTCAAGTTAGAATAAACCTTTTGTGGCAAAAACATATTGGAATGAACATTAGGCCACAAAGTGAATAAAATAGGCAGCAGCATCCCATGTGTTGGTTGGAATGAACCCATTAATTCTCAATAAGCATCTTATTAGTGCAACCTTTACATTCTAAGAAGCAAATTTTCAGATTAGAAATGTTTTAAGCTATTGCACTACAACTCCAGAAAGGCCTAAAGCTGAAACCATTTGCTATTGAAGTATTGAACTGAATCACTTGGAATAGATAATGAATCGAAAGAGGCTTTAAAACGGCCCCTGTTTATAAATGACTCACCTTTACCGTCACTGTAACGTTTTAATAGCTCCTCAAGATCATTCTGCAATGCTTCCAGTTCTTCTTGCCTTTCTTCTGCAGTTATGACAGCTTCATCCTCCTCAATAGTATGCTCGTCATCTTCCTAAAGCGGTATAAAGAAAATGAGGCATCTGTAAGTGCATTCTTCGCTCACACAACAGAATAACAGATCTCAGTTTTTATGCTTGGCAACTGTTACAATAGACCAGCATGGACACTAGCTAAAATAAAGATACTACCTACATCCCAAAATAAGAGTCCTCAATTCCTTTATGGGGTGTCCCAAAATAAGTGTACACATTGAAGATTTTACTTGATTTGACCTTAAAGAATGAATCGGCCGCAAATTTTTCATGGGCACACACTCTATCTTTTAATATCTACGTTCAAAAAGTCAAATGTCCTGTGCCAGTCAGAGGGGACTCATATTTTGGGACAGAGGGAGTATATATCTACATGCGGTGAAATGAACATCAGAATTAAATCCCTAAATTGCCAACATGATATTAGAAAAAGTTAATGGGAGCAAGCCAGTAAGTAAGCCCACTGATCAGTAAAACTTAACTTATACTTTATTGCTTCATAAGAAACTATAACCAGACCCTAACAAGCAACCTCCAAACAAGCATTATTCGAGTAAAAAATAAAAGACCATTAAGCTGAGAGATCCTAATAATTAATAAATAAACTGTGGACCTAAAGAAAAGTTTGATCTACCCAAATCATAACCATGGTGGAGTTCACCAAAAGCTCTGAAGTCTGAACCTCGGAAAAGGGTAGCTCAGTCTCTTGCAACTGATCCTAATTTCCATCATCTGAGTAGTATGGGTTTGGTTTATACAGTTACAGAGCATGATCAACTCTAACTCCTTTCAACTAGCAACAATTCATAACCTAAAATATCAGTTTAAATAAATTGTTGCATCCATCTAACCTCATGACTAGTAAGAAAATGCATGATCAGTGTGGAGGAAATTAATTAACTGTGAAAGAGCATATAAGTGTATAGGCAACAAAACATGAGATTTCACTATGTCAAATCATAAGATCTCATCCAAGAGTGATGTGTCAGAGGGTAAGAAAAATAAGTAGAAAGAATCTTAAAGAACGATGATAAATTGCTACTTGCTTGTTCATCTTCAGACCTTACAGCATAGTCTTCACCAATTTCTAAAACATTTGAGTGACTAACTGCGCCAAGAAAATGTGGATCATTAAGTCAACAAAAGTAAACAACCCAGTTTTATATGGAGTTAACTGAAGGACAATACATAACAGTTTCTTCATATCAACATTTGGCTCAGCACCTTTGGAGGCATCATCATCACCTTCATCCTGAATGGTGAACTCTTTTGGAGCAGAGGATGGCTGCACAGGCTCACAAGGAAGTGGTGCATCCCCAAGGTTTTCAGCCAGCATGTTTGAGTACCTAGAGAAATTCAACAGCCTTGTAAAAGTGATCCTGGATTCTATCCTGCAGTATCAAAAGTGTATGAACTTAACTCAAGTAGGACTTTACCTTTCTGTTTGCCCAAGAAGAAACTCAAGCTGTTTATCAAGCGCCTTCTTCTTTTTCTCATCAAGCTCTAGCTGATGCTTGTAAAGCACCTACAAGTAAAGTTACAAATATATCATGTCAATGTCAGAATCCCCATCTAAAGAGTAATGTGCAATGTCATCAACCGATCTTAAAAAAGACTTACCAGCTTCTCTATTTTAGTCCAAAATTTCTTGACATCCTTAGAGATACCGAGTGCAACTTTTCTCCGCCGAACCTCTTCTTCCTGATCACATTTACAATGGCAAAATTGGGAAAAGGTATAACCGCGATCAGGAACGAACATAATAAGTTATAAATGTATTACTCCCTCCGTTCTGGGCAAAGATTCCACGTTTAACTTTTTGATTTGTACTTTTAGCATTTTATATCTTTGACAAGCTGGAAGACAAAGAGGTACAACTTATCAGGATTAAAAATAGTTTTTTTTTCCCTACAATATGAGATACTACCATCATATTTTTAATATTTATAGCTTAAGTTTTGAAAGTGGACTATTTGAATGAAACGTCCCAAAATGGGATAGTGGACTCTTTGCCCGGAAAGGAGGGAGTAACAAGGAATTGCTTATCTTGTTCCGTTAATATGCAACTTTTCTTAAATGAGATAACATCCGTGATCAGACCTTCACTCTTCTCTCTCCGCGTGTGGCCTGATCCACCATGTCTTTGCTTGCTCTTATAGCAACCTTCTTTGCCTGGGCTAGTTTCCATTTTCTCTCCGACTCGAAATCCTGAAAATGTGTATTGAGCATCGGAAAAATCTACTACCGCTCTGTATTCCAAGGTGACAAACATGATCTGGGATATATATATCAACCCCACGTACAAATTTTCACATAAATATACTAAGGCCCTACCTTTGACAACCAAATCATCTCTTCTAAAACATGATACCAATGTGTTTTAGGCCGCCGAGGTTCTTTTGGTGGTTCAAGAGCCTAGAACAGATAAATTATCATCATGTCGAATATAATAATAAACCGCATAAGACTTTAATCAGACCAATAAATGCGGAGCATTGCTTCATAGACGCAGTTAAATAAGCATGCTTCTTCATAAATGATTAACAGTAAGTTGCTGTATGTTCCATTTATTACCAAATACTGCTACCAATTGAATTCTTAGTGCAAAGTTAGCTAGGTGAAGTATAGGGTATGCGGATCAACCCGCCCAACCGCACCGCCCGAAAATTTGCGGGTAAACGGTTAGGCAGGTCAGGCGGTTCGGGTATTGGCGGGTTGCTTCTAAGCGGGCGGGTGAGCGGGGTGGATTATTTATGCGGGTACACCCGCATACCCGCATAACATATTTAACTTTTTAAATTTATTTTTTATGTTTTCTAGATCTAGGCTTTTTTTCACACTGTCCTTACCTTACTCCTTCGTTCTACTACAGCAACATAGAGAGAGAGAGAGAGAGAGACTAAACCCGGAGTCTGATTGTCGTCCGAGAGAATCGATCGAGAAAGAGAAGCACACCACCGGGCACCGGCCACTCCCCTCCCGCCGCTGCTACCCCCCTCCAGCCCTCTTGCCTTCAGGCTCCGACGACTCCGAGGCGCCGGCGGCCTCTTTTCTTTATCTCCGAATCCAAGTCTCCATCCACATCCACCGTCGGCACTCGGCAGACTCGGCACACCACCAAGTTTCAGTAAGTACTCCTTCTCTTCAAGTAATTCTTGATTTCTTGTCCTCCTCCTCCCTCCCCACTCAACCTTCTCCTTCTCGTCCTCCCTTCGCCGTCGCTTCCGCCTCTGTTTCTTGTCTCCGGTAGGCGTTTTGGGCCTTTTGGCTTTTAATTTCTCTCTAGAAAAGCTAATATATATGATCAATTGATCACAGTTTCTAAAAAAAAAAAGTAATTTTTGAGACAGCAACGGGAATATGTAACAATTTCAATGCTAAGATGGGGCTTGCTATTTGTCTTATGTTTTGGCATAACATTACAGAAGAAAGACCAATATAACATATCTCATGTATATGGGAATGATGAAATGAAAGGTACGCAGCAATCAATCACTTGAACTCAAAGAGTAAACCAAAAATCAGGTTATTTAAGATTAGTAATTCTTAATTTGTCTTAGATGGATGATAAAGAAAGAAGGGAATAGAAAACCAAAATATAGAGAGGGAAAAGAGCTTGCTGGCTATAGCTCTGAAATTCGGATGTGGGTGTTCTGCAAGTATTACCCAGTTAGTGTCCACTGTCCAAGGATTGATAAAAAGAAATTCACTTGTTCCCTAAACCTTAACCACTGTCCTTTATGATTTGGTAGTCTCGTTTGATTTTTGCTTAAGCTTTCCATTTCTGTTTGCTAATTTACTGTTTTTCTTTGTTAATCTTCCTCAGATGTCGAATGTTATTGAATTGGGCGAAGAGCTAGACGTGCAAACGAATGATGTAGAGATTCCAAAAGAGGGTGAAACCGTGGATGTGAAGTCGAAAGACTCGAAACGAAAAAGGGGCAAAACATCATCAGTTTGGGATCATTTTAAGGAGATAAAAAATTATCAAGGTCAGTGTGTTAAAGCTTCATGCAATTACTGTGGTAAAATTTATGAGGCTCAACCTCATGTGCATAGTACTACTTCTCTTAGAAGTCATTTAGCAAAGTGTAAAACGTATGCGGTAAATAAAGACGTGGGTCGGACTACATTAGTTGTTGAGGGAAGTAGTGATGGGAAATCTGGAAATTTGAAAGCTTGAAAATTTGATGAGTATAAAATCACTAAAGCAATTGCTCATATGGTTATTGTTGATGAACTACCCTTTAGGTTTGTTGAGAAAAATTGATTTAAATATTTTTTGAACAAGGCTCAACCATTGTACAAGCCTAAAGGAAGACTTACTATTGCTAATTAGTCTTTTAAATTGTATTTGGAGGAGAAGAAGAAAATAATGTGTGAGCTTAAAAAAAATATTGGAAGAATTTGCTTAACGACCGACACTTGGACTTCCATCCAAAGAGTCAATTACATGGATTCCCACCGGTCATTATGTAGCAAATGATTGGACCTTAAGAAAAAGAATTCTGAATTTTTGCCCCATTTCAAGTCATATGGGAGTTGACATTGGAAAAGCTATTGAAAATTGCTTGATTGAACGGGACATTAATTCTGTGTTAACTATAACCGATGACAATGCTTCTTCAAATGATTCTGCTCTTAGATTTTTGAAAGAACAAACGTAAGGAAAAATGCTTGTTGAAAGGTAAATGGATGCATGTTCGATGTGTATCTCACATTATGAATTTAATTGTTCAAGAAAGCTTGAGTAAGAATGTTCAAAGTGTTGAAAGAATTAGAGTAGCTGTGAAGTATGTGAGGCATTCACCAAAAAGAGTTATAAAATTTAGAAAGTTTGCTGAGTTTGAAAAATGTGATTGTACCAAGAATTTGGTTTTAGATGTGCCAACTAAGTGGAATTCTACTTTCATGATGTTGGATGTTGCTCAATTTTATGAAAAGGCTTTTAGAAAATTTGATTTGAGTGATCCACTCTATAGAAAAACTCTGATGTATGTTCCTGATGATCCTAGTTCCGGCCCGGGACTGCCTACTTCAATTGATTGGGACAAGGTTAGAAAGTTGGCCAAGGTTCTTGATCCTTTTTATGACTCGACATTGAAGGTTTCTTGTTCCAAATCTATGAGTGTGCATTCATTTCTTGAAGGTATTGTGACTATTGATGCCTTGTTGAAGCAAAAGGCTAGTGAAGCGGATCATGAACTTTATGAAATGGCATTTTTTATGAAGGGGAAATTTGATAAATACTTTGGTGTTGCTGCATCTATGAACATGTTGTTATACATTGCTTGTGTGCTAGATCCTAGGTACAAACTTGTGTATTTAGAGGTTCTATTTGGTAGTATGTTTGGAAAATTTGATGATACGGCCAAAAGAGATGAGGTTCAATATACCATGTATCAATTGTTTGATGAGTACGTGAGGATTCATTCTCCGAAGGGTAAGGGTAAAAGAGACGAGGCTGAAATTCCACTTTCTACAACTTTGGTCGAGAAAAAACCTTCGATCATTGAAGCTCTACAAATGGAATTGAGAAATAAAATAGCTCCCGTTGGTGGTCATGAAGAATCTCGATCCGAAT
>JAOWAN010000047.1:2314627-2327829 GCA_028566635.1 Lobelia cardinalis | reverse complement strand
ATTTCCATATCAAATATCAAATATCAAATATCAAACTCAAATATCGCACAATATCGAATTCCTGATCTGACCGTTAAGTTATATGATACTATTTACAATATGAATATGAAATAATATGAGTGATATGAGTTTATGAATCAAAACACTAAATTACCCCCATAATGTGAAAGGTTTGAATATTATGGGAGAAGATAAAATGTGGTGTGAAAGATTTAAATGTAAGTAAAGTATGAAAAAGAATGTGATGTGAAATGCTTGAATTGATTTGTGTCTTGTGAGAATGTATAGGTATAGGAATAATAAATAGAAAGTGTTTAATATTAATATGATATTGAATGATAATTGGTGTAATATTAAAGAGATATGTGACATATATGATATAAGTGATATTATGATATAGGAAAATGTCGAATTTTGACCCTTAGTTAAATATCCCTTCATCCCTAGAGCTTTTTTAATTTTTGTTTCAAATGACATCTCATTTTCGAATGTATTTTTCTAAAATTTCATCTCAATCCTTTAAAAATATGATTCTAATTTAAACTCTAAATTTTAATTTATTAATAGGACACGTTTAGGGACGCAACGAGTATAACTTGTGATAGAAAATAATACATCAATTGAGATAGAAAATCCAAATTCTGTATATATCCAAATCACACTAGATAGATGAGGAGGAATTTTTTTTTTTTTTTTTTTTTTGGCCTTAAGGGGGCATGGGAAGGTTCGAACCTGATACTTTATGTACCGTAAAGTTCGACTCTACCACTGAACCACCCTCTCGGTTCCCTGGAGGAGGAGGAATTAACCTGGTTTCCAATAGCAGAAAGCTCATGAAGAAGATTGACAAAAAAATCAACTGCAGCTTTATGAATGGAAATGGATGGATGTTTTTTTGTGCAGAGGAATTGAAACAGGGGACAATTTGCTGCTGGAGTCAACCCTTTTCCATCTCCTTCTTCTTGCAGGAAATTTCTCACAATAGAAGCCGGCGATGACCCAAATGCTATAACCTTGTAACTTCCATTAATGGTCGGAATTTCACAAACTTTGAATTTAATTGAGATGGGTAAGGTTGGATCAGTCCCCGGAATCTCCGAAATCGCTTCCCATGCTTTAAGAGGCAGATCGGAGGAAACTGCAAGACTTGCAAACTCCAATCCATTGATGAACCTGTTTAAGAGAAAGAAAACAAATGACCCAGTGATGAAATGTTAGTGTATGGTTAGTTAAAGAGGTTGAAAAAAAAAATAGTAAATAAGAGGGTTGAAAATAGTACAGGTTCATTGAGTAAAAATTCTTGGTTTGGGGTGCTGAAAATTCTTGTCTTGGATGAAGGTTTTATAACTGGTTTTGGGTTTTATAAAAGTGGGAGGCAAGTAGAGTGGTAGTTGCTTGGTCCACTATTGGTCCACTAGGAAATTTCATAGGCATTTGGGGATTGGACTATTTTAACTTGATTAACATTAGAGTAATGTTTGTGGACAAAAGTGATGGTGACATATAATAAAATATTTCCATCGGGCGATGCATTTCAATAAAAATTTAAATATTATAAGTATTGTCGTTAAGGTATTAAAAATTTTACTGTATTTTAAAATTCATCAATACATTATCAAAAATATTTATTGTATTTGAAAATTAATGAATACAGTAACGACTGTGTTAAAAAATTTAACGATCGAAATTAATTCTTACAATATTTAATTGTTTATTTGATCGGCTACCTCTCCCCTGCTTCGTTTTAAAATAACTACTCTATCTTTGATTTATTTTTTTAAATACCCAAAATAGGTGTCTCGAAATAATCTTTCTTTTGCTTTTGTATGAACATTTTTTTTTTTTTTTCAAAAGTAACTTCAAATGGCTATAAATACTAGAAAATAATATTTATATAGGATAAATTAATAATATCTTTATGAAACTATGACAAAAGTAGAATACCGCAATATCAAGTATGATTTTGTGAAATAATATTTCTTCATTTGGACATCAAATAAAATCTATGACCATACATTGTTTACGGACTCGCACTCCCGCTAATTCTAAAACTTTAGCATCTTCCTATAACAAAGTACAAGTTAAATTGACATGTTCCATTTCCTTTTAGATCATCACAAACAATTGACAAGAGTATTCTCCCTGTTTTGAAAAACAAATGTGCACCTCATATAGAGAGGTATTATTCAAGATATTTTATACATTTTGATTTTTTTGTTTTTTTAATTTTTGAGAGGTATTCAAGAAATTTTATACATTTTCAATTTTTTAAAAAATTTCTGTGTCCAATCAAAATATAGCTCTTCCTTCGTCTTGACGGAATTAAGAAAGTCAATTTGAGTTGAATGTGTTGAAATGAACTGTGTTACAATAAATAGCAGGTTCTAGTAGGTTCAACTTATTATAACTCATTTAATTAACCGATTAACTCAATTATATAATAAATAAATTAAATTAAATTCAAATTAACATGCTGAATATTTTTTCGCACAAAAAAATATGAATAGCATTTTCACAGGCCTCCTAGGAGTCTATGAACGTTTCTTGGACTTGGATCTTAGATTTGAGGTAAATTCTCCTAAAATTACTTTTGTATTCGAGTGTTGATGCTTCAATATCACTCGAATGAGATTTGGAAAAATGGAGTTGAAATTCACAGTAAACTTCGTTCAATATAAACCATATATCAATCCAATCAGATGTGCTTCCGCTCCATCAAATTTACCATATATGATGATTTCATCCGGGGTTTATCATACAGACTTCTACCATTTCATCACACATACAACATATACAAAGTAAATATTTAAACACGCATGAATAAAGAACAATCATCTGACTTACTTCAAGTTCCCTGTGTCCATAGCTTCAATGAGTGAGTTGAATTTTATGATATCAAGAACCTCGAAGAAGAGCACTAGCTTTATCAAGTAATCCGGCCCGGATCAAGAACGAGGTAGTGAATTGGATTTGTGAAGCCAATCTAAGCTTGGATCTTCTTTGACCTCGATTACTTCCACATTGTCATAATCTTGCCATAGCGAGATGGTCTGTTCATCTCCTATCACAACCAAATGCTGTAAATTCTCTACAGATGATGGTAGCTCCTCAAATGTTAACCCTCGACAACCTCGCATATGGAATGTTCTTAGACTGCGCAACTCACCTATCCTTTCTGGCAATGCTTCTATACTCAAACAGTCCGATATATCAAGAAAGCTTAATTTGTGGAGGTCTCCAATTGACTCCGGCAATTTTTCCAGCGTTGTACAAGAATTAAGCCTCAAAACTTTCAGATTTTTCAGCTTTCCAAGTTCTTCTGGAAGTTCACTAAGCTCATTACAAGAAGTGATGCTGAGTTTCTTGAGACGAACAAGGTCACAGAGCCCATCAGGCAACTGAACTAAGTCAGGGCAGCAATCGATCTCAATCTCAATAGCATTTGGGAACATGTTGGCACAATCATTGAGAGCCTCACCAATCTCACACGTGATCAACGATATTTTCTTCAAATGCCTCAGTTTAAATGCAGATGTACCAAGGGAAGAAATTGAAACATGTTCCAACCTAATTCTCCTTAGATTGGATATATGCCCAATCAGTGAAAGGCAGTTTATTTCAGCAGCAGCGAATCCATAATTTGTGATGATCAGAACCTTCAATTGAGCCATATCTTTCACAAATTTGGGTAAGGAGTAGTCTTTTGTCTGGAAGTTCAGTATTAAAACCCTGGCTTCTGGGAGTTGCATGTCATGCCAGTTTGAGGTGAATGAATCACCTGCAACCAATAATTTGTTGGCTGTTATTTATGGAGTACATACATAAAACCTATATATAACAAATAATGGATCATTTTGGATAATTCTGTTCATCTTTCTTGCATGCATATGCCCATGTATTTTCATTGAACTTTTAACTTATTGGGGAAATAGACAAGCAGACCTGTGGAAATAGACACAAGGCGGGCATTGAGGGATTCCTGTATGTTATCAATCCACTCATCAGAAAGTTCGTCCTCGTTTATTTCCATCAACAATCTTTTCCTCTGTTCTATGGGCCCTTGGTTACACTGGTGGATAGCCAACTCTCTCAGCATATCATGCAATGTAACAAATTCTTCATTACAAAACCCACCAAGGTCACTTTCATCTTTCCTACAATTAGGCATAAGTTTTGCATATTATGCATTTGTGAGACAAATAGAAAATGAGATAGATAGATGGACTACGAAAATAGTTTCCTTTACCTTTCGTTGTTTCGTCAACATTTAATCTTCATTATTTTCATTACTGGTGTGCATGTATATAAATATCACGGTTAACGACCAATAAAAGGAAGCCAAACATACCTTTTAGGTTCAAAGCGAATAAGATTTCTGTCGGCGAGTATAGAAAGGTTGGCAAGGGTAGAGATGCCATCTTCATCAAACCGGTACAACTCCACCCACATATCCATAAGGCCAGCAGCTGGAATCCTTTGATCTTCAGGAAATGATCCGAGGTCCAAGAAACACTCTTTTGCTATGGCCAAGTTCACATTCTCGTCCAAGGCATCTAAACTGGTAGTGAGTCGAGCAAGTAGTTCACTGTTAGCATCAAAAATATCGGATTGCCCCTTTGACCATTTATTCAGTAAATCTTTCCAAGTCCAATATGGCTGTCCTCTTAATGAAAGACCAACAACATCAAGTGCTAGTGGAAAACCCTTGCAAGCTTTAACTATCTGCAAACAATATTCGTTAGATAAGTTTAAAATGCCCATAAACCAATGCATAATAAGCCAAATTCCAGAGTAGCGGTATTTTAATTTCTTACTGCTCTCTTTCATAGTACTGTTAAGATTAAAACTAGCTCGGATTTTGCCTCATATGGAGACAACTTCGGAAACAATAAGCATCATAGTCTCCTGTTTTTATAAGTTACAGTAGTACACGAGCTTCATTTTGCAGCAATGTATTTTAAATAATATGAAGTATGTTGTAAAATGATGGGATGTTATAGCAGTAGCCCAAGTCTTGCATTCTAACCTCATTCACAAGATCATCTGAGACAGGGGGTCGGACGGTCCCAGGCTTAGGCAATTCAGCTGAGTGGCAGAAAAGATCCTTGGCATCTTCAAACTTCAATGAGTCAAGTTTGTATGTAGCAGATTTGAATGCCGGAGGTTCAAATCTTGATGTAACCAAAATTTTGTATTGAGGTATCCCTTCAAGCATAAATGCATAAACAAGAGATTCCAGTCCTGGAGACCAAACATCGTCCAAGACCAAGAGTATAGGATCTTTACTTATTTTCTTGAAGAGGAGCTGCAATTGTAAAATTGCATCATCGTCACTTACAATCTGAGGCATTTGATAACCTTTGTGCCGATATATTCTCTGAACAATCACCTTGACATTGCCCGTTTTTGAGACGGGCACGAAAAGGATGTGCTTGTAAATGCCTATAGTTCAAGATCAAATAAGATAATCACTACGATAAATGTAGCAGTACTTCGTTCACTAATCATAGTCCATCCCATTTAAAAGTACGGATTGACACAACATTGAGAAAGCCATTTGAGTTTGACTACTAAAAAACAAGAATTAGTTATGTGAGGTTCACAAAAAATTGTGGATACAAACCTTCCACTTTATTCTCAAAAAGAAATTTCTGAAAGTAGATTTTTTCATTTCACTACAAAAGGAACGCTGAACACTTAGGACTAGAGAGTACAATATATTTAAGCAATGACAAACCTAACTTAGAATGATTTATATACCTTTAATTGTTTCATCATGGCAGATCATTTGTGCCAATGTGGTCTTCCCACACCCAGGTAGAGCTGAAAGCACTACCACCTCTGGAAAAGACATCGATGGTAAAGACAAGCTATCCAGCGGTTCAAGTATGGCCACCTCTTTATGATCTTCAAGAAACCTCGCTTTCAATTCCTCAAGGTGCGAATCCAATCCAACAATATACTTAGGAGGATCCGGAACAGCACAAACACCTGTACCATCTCTCACTGTTGCTAAGATTTGCATCAACTGGACAGTTTGTTGTGCTTGTACATTAACTTGAAAAATCCTCGTCAAGTCAGCTTCAAAGTCCTTCAGTTTCCTAGCATAGACATACCGCTTTCGAAGATCTATGGATTTGACTTTTGAGCTAATGAAAATGAGGTCTTTGCCTCGTGTCAACAGATCGACATAAATGTCACTGTCTTGTGGACGCTCCAATGCTTTATCTGCTTTCTCTATATCACGAATCATTGGTTCTATAGAACGTGTGGTTTCATAAATGCGCTCGAAGATGGTTTTGAATTCGGCCGCTGTTTTTATTGCATCTAAGATTTGTTTTTGTAGTTCAGCATATACGGCTCCAACAATGGACCCCACAATTAGTGCTTCGGCCATCTCTACAATCTGTACATACAAGCCAGCAGCAAGTGAATAGTTGTTGGATTTGAAGTCATGGGATGATGACACAAATATTAAAGATGAAGTTCTTTGAACACGGAGCACTTGGTGCTCAGATCTCGGGGAGGGGTTTTAGATTGTCCTATGGTATGAGTTTGCAAGGAACTAGGTAGTAGGTACACTTTTGAGACAAAATGCCCTTGGACAGTCGAATTAATGTTCGAAGTGGGCAGAATCAATGACTTTCACTGTTTCACATAATGCTCCTCTTTGGATCTAGTAACCCACATCCAACCTCTATTAAAATATAAAACCCCTCTACCCAATTCAGACAACCTTCACTGTACTTAAAGTATCCTGAATTTGGTGGTTGTGAATTTCCAAGCAATAGATGATAGACGACTGTAAACATGAAGTTTTTCTAGTGAATTTGGCGAGGATGTAAGATTACATTACTTTCTTGTGATCGAACTTTCTACAGAGAGAAGGATTAACTTTTAGTAGCACTCGTTGCCTTACAACATTCATTTTTTAGTAGCACTCGTTGCCTTACAACATTCATTTTTAGTAAGGCATTACAAGCTATGAAGCCCGAAGACGCACAACCATCTAAAATAAGTCACCCAAGCTGATTCAAAACACACTTAGATACACATTCCATTTTTCAATGCTGCAATCTTTTGGAGATCAAAATGAACTCAGATTGCTGACCACAATTTTCAAGTTGAGTTGATCAATGAAAACTGCTGACCACAATTTTCAAAATGAACTCAGATTGCTGACCACAATGTCCTCCCCTCAATCTAATCAACAAGCATGCTACCATCACCATGCTTCTAGTTAAAAGGGAATTAGACAAATCGTCACATATCTTGAATATACATACATATAAACAATCGATAAAAGCAAACAGAGAGATTTATCCATACCTGCATACATAGATGATACATATAGTGCATAAAGATCACATTTTTCACAAAATTTGCACATATTTTGATCAGATAACGTGAATATACAAATTAAAACTGATAAAAGCAAACAGAGATATATCTTTCCATACCTAGATACATAGATGATAGCATAGTGCACGAATACAAAATATTCCACAAATTCTGCATAAATTCTAATTTTCCGATAACAAGATTTTGTGTTTCATCTTACAAGGTGGGTAACCATATTGAAATACTTACATGTATGGAGTCTTCAGTCAAAACCCATGTATTTGAAGCAGAAAGCGGCAGAGACAAATGTGGAAAATCATGTCTTTACGTGACATGAGCAATTCCTCGACTACCTGGTGGGCAAGAACTCCTTCATTTTAGAAAGCCCTCCACCCCTCCTCGAAAAGAAATGTTTCATGGATCCATTTCTCAGCTTTCTGAACTTCTGATGGAAAAAACTTAATTCCAACTGATTGACAAAAGCAACAAAGATCCAATTCTCAAATTCCCCCCTTTGTTCTCAAGCAAGGAACAACTACTTTGGGAAATGATTGACGTTAAGCCGACTAGTATACAACTCCCAATTTTTATACGGAGTGACTAGGCACTCCTAATAAGGAGTGTTCATAATGCACATAAAAATTATACAAAATGTGCATAATAAATATACAATGCATATAAATTATGTTATGTATATTTTATATAACTGTGTATTATGGACACTCCTTGCTAGGAGTGCCTAGGCACTCCATATAATTTCCGTACAACTCAATTTTTATATGGAGCTCCTTCCCCAAAATTGAACGGGCTGAAAGACTTCCGCCCGATCATTTAGTCGACAAGTACTGATATATTTGATAATTTTTTGATGGTAGATGATATAATATAAGATAATAAGAGTGATATTAGTTTATAAAGTAAAAAGATTAAATTGTCCCTATGACCTAAAAGATTAGAAAGTGATCTAAGAAGAAAGAATGTAATGTGAAAGTTTTGAATATGATGAGATAGAAGAGGATATGATGTGAAAGATTTAAATTAATTTATAAGATTGTATAGATATAGGGGTATATAGATGAAAAGTAATATTTTGTATTAATAATATATATCATTATATCACTTCATATCGATTAAGTGAACCAAGACTTCAAATCAAATGTTCCACTTGAACCATAAATTGTACAAAAAATATTATATGATATGTTGAGTTGAAAATAGGAAATTTCAATATACACTTGCAGAATTACTCTTCGCTGATGATAAAGTCACACACTTTATAAGCAAACAGTGGCTCTTTAATCCAATTCCATTATAACACATCTCAAAATCACCTGAATTGCAAAGTAAATTTATTTATTTATTTATTTATTTTGAACTTCAGAAAGTGAAATACAAATCCTTATAGCATGTTTTTACAAATCATATTTTTTTTGTGAACTAATAAAAGAATGCAAAATATGATTGAAACACAAATGACATATAGATAATAGATTATTATTTAGGTGGGAAAATTTTGGAAAAATGAATCTTCCAATAGGTGTGCTTGCAGTGGAGAAATGTGGAGTCTGGTGGTAAAATGCTTCGTCTATTTCTGATAAATTACGAATTCGAATTAAATTGATGGTAGATAAAAAAATATTAATAATTTTCGTTTAAGATTAAAAAAGAATAAATAAATAAAAATAAGTGTGCTTGTAGAGGGGAGGAAGATGGGAGCAGGTTGGTTGGCAACTTCTACTTTCATGGTAGTGCCAGTTTTATGCATAGAAAAAGACTTCTCATTGACTCTGTTTTTCAGTGCACTTATAGACTAAAATCACAGGGTGCATTTAGGTACGCATCTCATTAATCTTTTTCCCCTCTCACCTCTAAAATTTGACATGCTACTTTATTTTTCTTTTTCTTTTTACTTTTGTATCGAGTAATAGTCTCTTCATAACTAAATCACACAAGTCATTTAAAATTAAATTACAAAAAATAAGTCACACAAAAATTCCAATACGATAAAACACACACACAGACACATAAAATTGAGAAAAATAGGTCAAGACTTGAAACAGTAAATCAATTTTTCAATAATATTACATAATATTTTGTAACGATTAAAGTGAAAATTTAAAAAGAGATTGAAAAACTAGAAAAATTATTAAAAATTAAAATATTATATTAACTTGATAATTCAAGCCTAAATGATCTAACCCTTACTAATTTCAACGGGGTTTAGAATAGAAAACTAAAAGGTAACAGGTTGCGCATTTTCTTCGATGTTAACTGGTGGAGGCCAAGACAAAAGAAAGATATAAAAATTGAAGGGGGGGATAGAAGCAGCTTGGAAGTTGCTAATCACTTGACTTTTATCCCCCTCATGTCCTGATTTCTTTGGAAATTATGTCGAATGTCTAGGTATTTTTAATAAAAAATATTATTTTTTAAGAAAATTAATATAAAAATTATAAATTATAAACATGATTTATCATATTATATATTATATTTATAATTTATTTTTTTAAAATAACAATATTTTTTAGAAGTGTCTAAACATTCGATATACCAACTGTAATTTATTGGACTGTGTTCTTTTCTTCTTGGAGTATTTATTTCTGTGTTCGAAAAAAAAAATATATATATAACAGTATTCTAAAAGTACTAAAATTATATTTTATTTGGAATAAAATAAAAATAAAATGTGGTGAGAAAGGATGTGTCCTTGGAGAAATCGACGTCAGGTATCTTTTCATTAAAGAAGGACAAGGCTATACCAAACGTTGATTCCTAGGTTTTATACATTGTATATTTTTCTGTGTTTAGAGCATTAATATTATAAAATATGCAGATTAAATTGTTTTTTTTTTTTGTCAAATTTTTAAATTAGAAGTTAAATCATTTTAATTTGTTGAAAATTGAGAAATGTAATTAAACTCAAAATACATGCTTAGTTAGTATGAAAATATATTTTAAGATCCAAGTTCATTGTACTAACCTCTAATTCTTCATTATATTTTGCTTAACTTTTAGATTTGTATTTGATTAAATATTGAAATTATATTGTAAAGACTTTATACTAAACCAAAAATCATCGTAATTGATTAAGAATCAAAAATGAGAGTAAAATTCAAGGTACAAGTGTTCGCTAGAAAAATGAGTATATAAAACACTAATAATGAAAATCCAAATCTGCTGTTAAAAAAAAATAAAAAAAATAAAAGCTATACTTGCTTATAGGTAGAACTTTTATTAGTAATTACAATCCACTAATAATGATGGAATCGGCTATAAATAAAGTATATAAGTGCTATATATAATACACAATTGCATAGAGTATATAGCTAGTATTTTTTAAAATGTTTTACCAACTTTAAAATATTTGTATTTATCATTTTCTTAAAATAACAAATGTTACATTACACAAGTGAAATTGTCATTGAAGGCTTACCAGCAAGCAAGCGTGGGAAGGGAGGGGTGAGGAATGATTTGATAGGAATCAAGGGGTGGTTCAGTGGTAGAGCCGAGCTTTACAGTATGTAAGGTCTTAGGTTCGATCCCGCCTCCTTGGAGCCCAAAAAAAATTATTTAAAAAAATTTATAAAAAAAAAAAAAGGAATAATTTGATGGTGCTCCTCCACTGAATTTGATCCAGTCAAACCTATTCCCATAAGTTCGAGTTGTTGACTCATTTAACTGACTTCAAATACATTTGGAAATGCCACTGAACTAAGATTCAGAACCATTCTAGCGCATGAATTCTAAGTATACAACTTTTCAACTGCGATCAGTTCACCCATCTCCATTCAAAAATTGAAGATCATATAATTTCTTGATAAAGAGAAATCTTTTATATTTGTTTATTTTTAAGAAAAAAAATTGTGATCTACTGTAATAATTTCTAAAATTCACCCGTCAAAGGAAATCAAGTCGTGGTAATTTCTTGAAAATTAAAGAATAAACCCATAAATGATGACTGCTTATCTATGTTGAAAAGGAAAAAAAGTTGCAACCCAATCAAGAACCCAACACCAGGGGGTAGAAAGAGGGTTTGGATCTTACGGAGGACGTGTAAGAATATATATATATTGGTGGTCAGGATAAAAGAGAGAGTCATTAGTCCTTTTTGCAAAGTTTTCTTTGATTTATAGATTTTTGGATGTTAACAGGTAGTAGTAACAGATTTTTGTTACTGCTACTGGTCATAGCTCAAACCTGCCATATTCCTACCATTCTTGAAAATATTTGTACAC
The DNA here is from genome assembly GCA_028566635.1 of Lobelia cardinalis. Classification (NCBI taxonomy): domain Eukaryota; kingdom Viridiplantae; phylum Streptophyta; class Magnoliopsida; order Asterales; family Campanulaceae; genus Lobelia; species Lobelia cardinalis. The sequence continues at coordinate 2,316,253 of JAOWAN010000047.1, read as the reverse complement.
ACTACAAGATTAACAGGGTTGGTGATACGAGATTGCCAACAGGACAATTTTGATGGGGGATTTTTACATTTTAGGTCCTAATGTTTTCATAAAAAAGTAAAAAGGACCCCCAGATCTGACTTATTACCGTTTAAGCTCTAAGGTAATGTTTTTGTTGCGAAATAGGTCATTTTTGACAGAAATCGTCAAAAAACTAACGACAAGGACTAACATGCATGAAATCTTATTTTTTTCATGGATGTTTTCCTTTTTTTTTAACTAGGTAAATTAAAGGGGCTAAATATAATTAAAGGTTACACAATTAAATTTTAATTAAATAACTATTTTTTAAAAATTTTATTAAAATTAAAACCATTATAATAAAATCTTACTTTAATTAAACTCAATCATAAGTAAATTATATATTAATTTAATTCTATCATAAATGAATTTAACTTTAATTAAATTTTATTCTAATTAAATTTTATTTTAATTACAATTAATACATTAATTCAAATAATATTTAATTAAAATATACATTAATTAAATATTACTTTAATTAAATATAATTAATACTTTAATTAAAATTCACTTTAATTAAATATATCCTAATTAAATATACCTTAATTATAATTAATATCTTAATTAAATTTTATTTTAATTAATGTTACCCTAATTAAACCGGACTAAAATGATTCTGAATTGATTCTTTAGGTTTGATTCATCACACCCACCACCAAATCACCAATACCACCACCACCAACCCCACCACCATCACGCTGCCACCAAACCACCTATACCACCACCAACCCTACCACCATCACGCCATCACCATCATCCCTACCACCATCACAATACAAAATTCAAAAAACTTACAAAATGGCCGGTTCATCCCACTACCACCACCACCACCACCACCATCCCCTATTATTAAGTAATCCACTATTTCTATTCTATTTTCAAATCTACCAAAGCAGCTTCGCCCAGTCCCACAAACTAACTTGATTTGATTGTCTATCAAAGCTCCTTCATGCACGAAGCTGAGAATCAATCATCGTCCAACGACCAAAATTAGAGTTTTTAGTTATGTGATCGATCGGATTTTTCTCTTTAGCCTGCAGATGTGCTGGTGTTGATGGTTGTGTCATCAAAAAATGGGAAGAGGCGATTTTCGATGGTTGCATTAGAGATATTAGTTTGACAAGATGAAAAATTGTTGTCATCCAATTTGTCGGGGGATAAGATGATGAAGATGGTGAAGAAGAAGTTTGAGGCCGGCGTGAAGATTGGCTAGGATTTCATCGTCCGCAAAGAAAGTAAAAGACTAAGAGGTCGTCATTGGTAAACGGTCCATGAAAGAAGAAGAAAGAAAAATTAGATTTTGATAATTTTGGCTCTGATTACTATGAAAAAGATTGATAAATCATATTAGATTTACAATGTTTAGGAGTACATATGTGGATATCTATAGTACATGGAAAGGATGTAAACACTGTAAATGAACAGTGTAAAGCTCAATTTCCCAAAAAAAAAAAAAAGATGTCAGCTGTTGTTGGAATTTATTTTGTGAAGAGAGAGAAAAAGAAGGGAGGGGAGGGGACAGGAGGGGTTTTCCGGGGACGGGAGTGGGGGGGGTGAGGTGGTGTG
>JAOWAN010000047.1:2278041-2288994 GCA_028566635.1 Lobelia cardinalis | reverse complement strand
ATATAAGTCTCCCATTGTATACGATATACGGCAGAGAAATAACATCACAATTTCTTCCTCATACACGGTTTTTAACTAAATCCATAAAGTCAATTTGATTAAAGTATAAAGTCAACTAGCAAATGGCAAATACTCTACTTATAGTTTTTTTGAACAACATGATATTTCTAATTTGGTTTTGATTCAAACAGGATTTGATAATTAAAATACGAGTCTCATGTATTAACCAATCGAAGTAATTGGTTCCTTTGCGACTATTTCGCATGATGAATGGAGTTCATGTACAAATTTAATCACGTGTAGTCAATGATTAAAGTCTTTGGGGTGCAAACTGTTATATTTTATCTTGTTTTAAATAGTCGCTCATTTAGAGTTGGATAAAAAATTCAATTTGTGATTAATTTTAATTTTATTTTTTAATAATTAAAGTAAAAAAGTAAGAAAAATAAATAAAAAATTATATAAATTATAAAAAATCAAAAATTATACGAAAGTGAACTTGTGATTCAAGCCGTATACACTAAACATTATTATTATTTTCTTTATTTAAACGAAAAATTTATAGCATAAGATAGTTTTTTGTATATATTAATCACCGATTCTACTCCACCTATTATATCTCATTCTCATATGAAATAAAACATCAGGAATCAATCACCTTCTTACAACCAAATGAAGTAATCAATAACCCATTCATTATTGTTAATATATCATCCTCGATCAAGAACACCGAAATAATCCCAAATAAACAATTTCTTGGCATGTATTAAGCTCATCAATAGAGTAAAGGCCATAGCGGCAAGATGTCCAAGTCTCAATTGCTCGTACTTTGCTAATCCCAAATGTTATATGTATATGATTTTATTAATGTTCATGGATTTTTTTTATTTATTATGTATTTTTAAAGTTTTATTTTGTGTTTCGAATGATGAGTCATTGTTAATTGAGTCTTCTCAGTTATTATGTATTGGTTATAGCCTAACGATTAATTTTTTTAAGTTATTGCGTTTTCTATTGCAAAATCTAAATATCATGAATTAAAATTTGAATCTTTTAACGCTTTATCGGATTGAGCGCTTTAACAAATCAAATTCTTAACAAATTAACTCTTAAATCTTACGAATTGAATTGAATTGAATTGAATTGGACTTACAAATTATAAAGGGCCTAAAAAAATGTTGGGCTCAACTCATACTATTCAAATTACATCGAATTCAAATGAAACGAGTAGTATTTTAAATCACTATATTTACGGCCATACATGCCACATATCACGTATCAGCTCCTTCCACTTGAGCCGATAAATCAGTCTTATTGTGCATGTGCGTCACATGAGGAGGCTCTTTTGAAATATGTATTCAAGCTTGACACCTCTGTAATATGATTAAATTTAAATTGGTCATTGCTCTTACGGATTTAATTCAGTGATAAAATAATTAACAGATTTGAAATAAGGATTAAGGTTTAATTTTTAACAGGTATAGTGTGGAGATTTTATTCATCTAATATGGTGTGCAGTCTTTTGTGGTCATCAGAATTCGTCATTCTACTTATCGAGCTCTAAATTACCGTAGGCCTGGATCATTTTATAAGAAGCGCCTATGGTGGACGGTTTCACCTTTTAAAACATAAAACAAAATTAAATTCGTCGTTATCAATCGGGAGCCGGCCCAATGTGGGGCGACATGGGTTTGCGCAGGGCTCAAAAATCGACCAAATACATCAAAAAAAAAAGAGAGAGAAAAAAAAAAACCTAATGTATATGCAGTGTAAATTTTTTTCTCGTATACATATACGGAACAATAGTTTATCAAAATGATCTCTTTTTTTTCATTCATCCAAATTAAATTTCCATTAAATCAAATTTTAAAGTTATTTTCTTTTGCTCGTTCGGAGTCATTTTACCTCTCCAAATTTTACACCTAATCTTTCTATTTAAAATTATGATTGCTTTTCGAGTAATCTTCTTCCTTTTTCTCCATTCGTATTGTTGTTACATGATTTACAATCAATTAATCGTTCAAATTTAAATGATTTTTAGCAAAATATATAAACATTACAATATTATTTAATATTTACCGAACTATATCCAATAATTAAATTTTTTGTTCTTAACTTTTATTTATTTTCAGGTATTTTTCTATACTTTTATTTATTTTGCACTTTTCAACTATTGCACGGTGAACGATAAATTTTTATTATTCCCCTTTTCCCAATAATTTATGAAAAATTAGAGTACTACTTCTCCTTCTTTTAAGATATTTTATCATGGAGTTTTTCTAGAAAAAGCTTTTAACAAGACCCAATATTTTTATTTTTAGTTATAGAATCATTAAAATTGTACTAAAATTAATAAGTTAGTTTTTTTATATTTTACATTTTTATATTATGATTACTTAAGATTTGAGGGCATAAAATTATGGGTTAATCGCACTTTAGATTCAAAAGTTGTTGTGAGCTCGCAAAATGAGCCTTTGTTTCAAATATTGCAATTTGGACCTTGATGTTCCATTTTGTTGTAAAATGGATCATTTTATACGAATTTTGTCAAAAACTAATATGACTTTCTAAGAGGAAATGAAGTCATTTCATTCCCGTAAAAATCTTAGGGATTAAATTAAATTATTTTAAAACCTAATTATCTTACCAGATTTAACACCACCACCACCACTCTCTAACCAAACATAACGCCACCACCACCTACCACCAATAATATCAAGACTGATAAGCGTTGTGACCTCGACTTTTGGACATCCAGTAAGAAAATAGCCCAAATTCAAAGCCACAATATTGACATAACTCAGTGAAAGGCATCTCTAGATGTGAGGGATTTTTTGGTAACTTAGTTCAACACATGTGATAGTATTATGTGCTAATGTTCAAACTTCAAGCTTCTACCGCGCACCTTCTAAAAAATATTGATATTCGGAGTAGTCCTAACCATATAACATAATGATCGATTAGCTCGAGACAAGACCCTGCAAACCTTTTGGCGTTTCAAGTGCTCTTATAAACCCCACCACTGAACCTTTTGGGTTCTACTCCATCTTCGTTGAAGGAAGAGATATACAAGAGTGAGATAAAGAGAGACAGGAGGACAAGCTCGAGCCCTAATCTTGGTAAATTTGATTGGGGCTTTTGTCCTCCTTCTTCTTCAAAATCTTCTGATACTTCTAAATACAGGGAGGAAAGAGAGGGATGGATATCAAGGTGTTGGGTTTTTACAATGGAGAAAGTGGGATTTAGTGGGTGATTTTAATGGAAGGTGGTGGTTATGGGCAGTGGGTGGCGATGGATGACGGCGGCATGTGTGGAGTTTGGGCGACAATGGAGCTTTTGGACACGAGAGGAAGAAGAGAAGACGATAGGGGAAAGAGGGAGGAGGCGGGTTGGGTAAGGGGTTAGGTGGGGTAGTGGTTTGGATTGGATAGTTTAGTGGATGAGAGGAGTCTAGGTGGGTATGAGTTCGATATTGGGTCAAGAAATTTGGAACGATTGAAATTACATTATTGTCCCTCAAAAAGTGATCATGGATTTTGCGCATAAGCTGTCCCCCATTAATTTTTGACGAAATTCGTACAACATGATTCATTTTATACACAAAAATAGATACATCAGAGATCAAATTGCAAAATTTAAAATTAGAGAACTCTTTTTACAAGTTCACGAAAATTTTAAGTTCTAAAGTATGATTAATCCTAAGATTAATTCTTACCCTAAATTTCAAAAATCTTAGAACCACCCTGTCAACCAAGAGTCTAATACAAATTAAGTCTATACCAATACCAAACAAAATTTCTATTATATATCAGTGGGCAAATTGCAGAAATGGTCCCTACACTCACAAAATATTTGAAAAAAAGTCCTTATACTCAAGATTGTTCAATTTTGGTCCTTATACTGAAACAATTAAGCGCAATTGGTCCTAAAATCTAATTTTGATTCAATTAAATTTGAAATAGAAATAAACATGCACGGTACTTGCTAATGGCAGGGCAAAAAGTATCTGATTCACTCATTTTCACCGTTTTTTTACTTATTTTTCTCGTAAAAAATAGAGAAAATAAGTCAATTTGACGGAAAAAAATGAATGAATTGAAGATTTTTATTTCCCCTATTAGTAAGTATCATGTATGCTTATTTTTATTTCAAACATAATTGGACCGAAATTATAATTGAGGACCGATTGCACTTGATTAATTTTTTCAGTACAAGGATCAAAATTGAGCAATCTTAAATTTAAGGACTTTTTTCCAAATATTTTTTCAGTACATGGACCATTTCTGCAATTTACCCTATATCAGTTAGCCTTCCTCCCTATATAAAAATAATTATTTAAGAAAAATGATTATTGTTTGATAAATTAAAATTCATATAAATTCAAGAAACTCCAACCAATTATAGGAAACTCCAAAATCCAATTACTAACCAAATAAGGATCCAAGTTGGGTTGTTTATTATGGTAAATTCCACGGCCGACGCCAATAAGGAAAGAATCAACCTTTTGAAACCAAGACCCGTTTTCCATGAACCTATGGAGGAAGACAAGTATCTTAAACCGTCCAATCCTGGCAAAGATCCGACGGTCCCCTATTCCCACGAATTAGGGTTTTCGAACATTCTGGAACCCCAAACCCCTCCTTATATAAACAACCATCTTGCCTCCTTGTTCCGTCTCTCAAAACCCTAGTTTGGATCTCGATTCCTCTAACTAGCGTTCTCTCATTCTCTCTCTGTTCTCACTCCATCGTAGTACTAATTCTTAGCAATGGCCGGAAAGGGCGAAGGACCGGCCATCGGGATCGATCTCGGCACGACTTACTCGTGCGTCGGTGTGTGGCAACACGACCGTGTTGAGATCATAGCCAATGATCAGGGGAACAGGACCACGCCGTCTTATGTCGGATTCACAGATACCGAGAGGTTGATTGGTGATGCTGCCAAGAACCAGGTCGCCATGAATCCTATTAACACCGTCTTCGGTAAGTTTTCTCAGCTCCTTGGATCTATCCGTTATTTTATGCTTGAAGTTCATTAAGATTTATGAAATTTGCATGTTATAGTTATCATCTTGAGCTGACGTATGAGTTAATTTAGCTGTATGTCCTAGTTTCTGATTGCATTGTTCATATAGAGCTATGCCGTTTATGCTTTGATTACTTTTAAGATCTATTTATATGCCCGTTCTTATAACTTGCTATGTTGATTGCAACTGTAGTAGATCTGGTTTACTTCGCATTCATAAAATGACTCTAAAATTTGACTGATGGCTTAATATGATTTAGATCTAATTTAATCATCATTACATTGACTTGTTTGAGAATGGGTCAACTGAATCAGATCTGGGAATTGTAAGATATTTTTAAATATATATGTATATATATGTGTGTATAGGCAGCAGTTCAAATTGAGAACCTACATAATTTGAGAACTTGAACCTCTAGGATAAAGAAATTAACATCTAGGATACAAAGATTCGATTTTTATGTATCCCTCATATTTATGTATTCGAGTAGGATACAAAAATATGAACTATATACATAAAAATCAAATATGTGCCCCAGTGGTACGGAGTGGTTTTCATGGTTCCTAAATTATTTAGGTTCTCAATGGAACAACCGGGATTTGAGATATAACTGGTTGACTGAGTGATGTGTAGTTGTATTGTTGATAATCAAAAAGTTTATTGGCTAGCCTTGTTTAAGTACGGATCTCAAGATCCGGTTCATGGATTAATACAAATGTGCTATAGATCTATTTGCCTCCTCCATTCTACGAGACTCTTCCCTTTTGCATAGTAGAAGATAACGCAACGCTGGTTCAAATCTAGATTGGAATTTTGAGTTGGAGTTCTTAAATGTTATTGATAATATGGATTTTGTTCTCAAATGTTGCATGATCATTGTTTCAATAACAATGCAAGTGCTTAGGATTTAGTTACATATAGTTTCCGAGTATACATTATTGGCAGTGACTCTAATTTCACTCTCTTGCCTGCAGCTTATTTGAAATTTCATTGCAATTTTGAGTCATGTTGGTATTACCTAGTATTTAGCATGTATTATTTTTGTGGATATGATCTAATGTGCACGTAATTTGGTCTTTTACAGATGCCAAGAGGCTTATTGGAAGAAGATACTCTGATGCCTCTGTGCAAGGTGACATTAAGTTGTGGCCATTTAAGGTTATCGCTGGACCTGGTGAGAAGCCCATGATTGTTGTCAACTACAAGGGCGAGGAGAAGCAATTTGCTGCTGAAGAAATCTCCTCCATGGTTTTGATTAAGATGCGTGAAATCGCAGAGGCATTCCTGGGCGCAACTGTTAAGAATGCTGTTGTGACAGTCCCAGCATACTTCAACGACTCTCAACGACAAGCCACCAAGGATGCTGGTGTTATTGCGGGTATCAATGTCTTGCGTATCATCAATGAGCCCACAGCTGCTGCCATTGCTTATGGTCTTGACAAGAAGGCAACAAGTGTCGGAGAGAAGAATGTCTTGATCTTTGATCTTGGTGGTGGTACCTTTGATGTCTCCCTCCTCACCATTGAGGAAGGTATCTTTGAGGTGAAGGCCACTGCTGGAGACACTCATCTTGGAGGGGAAGATTTTGACAACAGAATGGTCAACCATTTTGTCCAGGAATTCAAGAGGAAGAACAAGAAGGATATCACCGGTAACCCAAGGGCTCTTAGGAGGTTGAGGACATCTTGTGAGAGGGCAAAGAGGACTCTTTCATCCACGGCCCAGACCACAATTGAGATAGATTCTCTGTACGAGGGTATTGACTTCTACTCCACCATCACCCGTGCCAGATTTGAGGAGTTGAACATGGATCTGTTCAGGAAGTGCATGGAGCCAGTTGAGAAGTGTTTGAGGGATGCCAAGATGGACAAGAGCACCGTCCATGATGTCGTGCTTGTGGGAGGATCTACTAGAATTCCCAAGGTTCAGCAACTATTGCAGGACTTTTTCAATGGAAAGGAACTTTGCAAGAGTATCAACCCTGACGAGGCAGTGGCTTACGGTGCAGCTGTCCAGGCTGCTATCTTGAGCGGTGAGGGTAACGAGAAGGTCCAAGATCTTTTGCTCTTGGATGTCACCCCTCTATCTCAAGGTCTTGAAACTGCTGGAGGTGTCATGACCGTCTTGATCCCAAGAAACACCACCATTCCAACAAAGAAGGAACAGGTATTCTCTACCTACTCCGACAACCAGCCTGGTGTCTTGATCCAGGTCTATGAAGGAGAAAGAACAAGAACAAGGGACAACAACTTGCTTGGCAAGTTCGAGCTCTCTGGAATCCCACCTGCTCCCCGTGGTGTTCCTCAAATCACTGTCTGCTTTGATATTGATGCAAATGGTATCTTGAATGTGTCTGCTGAGGACAAGACAACTGGACAAAAGAACAAGATCACCATCACCAACGACAAGGGCAGACTTTCGAAGGAAGATATTGAGAAGATGGTTCAAGAGGCTGAGAAGTACAAGTCTGAGGATGAGGAGCACAAAAAGAAGGTGGAGGCCAAGAATGCCTTGGAGAACTACTCCTACAATATGAGGAACACTGTGAAGGATGAGAAGATTGCTTCCAAGCTGTCCCCATCTGACAAGAAGAAGGTTGAGGAGGCCATTGAGGCTGCCATCCAGTGGCTGGACAGCAACCAGCTTGCCGAGGCTGATGAGTTTGAAGACAAGATGAAGGAGCTGGAGAGCATCTGCAACCCAATCATTGCCAAGATGTACCAGGGTGCTGGTGGTGAGGGTGCGCCCATGGATGATGACGCGGCTCCTTCAGGTGGAAGCGGTGCTGGTCCCAAGATTGAGGAGGTCGACTAAGTTATGGGTTTTTGTCGTGGTTCATTTTATCATGTGGTTTTATGGATACTCTTTTTTATTTTTAATTATTATTCTCGGATATGCAAAATTTTGGATTTTGGCCTTTAATAGTGATTTTTGATAGGCCTGGTAAAATGTTGTTATATTTTTCTGCAAGTGAATTTTTGCTTAATAGATGGTGAATTCTGGTAGTTTTAGACTATGATTTTGCCTCTGGTGTCATTTCTTTCCTAGGTACTATATTCATTCATGTTTGTTGATTGTTTTTCATGTCAAAGGCGTATTAATGTTGTCTAAAATGAATAGTTTATAGTTTTATTCCTTTTACTCGTCTTCTTGAGACTTGGTTGGAAGAGGATTTTCTGGTCATACTTATCCTGATTTTGTTTAAAGGCATACCTTTGGCTTTCCGTTTTATTTTTAAATTGCGAGATTGAGCCTTCTTTAGGTCTTAAATTTAATACACTTTTAATAAGTAGCGTAATTTCTCTTCAAAAATAAACAGCAAGTAGTATAACTTTTCTTAAAAAATGAACATCATAAATTACAAACGGGACATCCATGAAAAATGAACATATTTATGTATGTTATGTTCATAATTTATAATTATATATTTATTTTTAAAGAATCTGACACTCCTTATTAGAAGTCCAAACCCCTAGACACTCAACATAATTTTCATTAATATATATATATATATATATATTTTAGTAAATCAATATATGAGCAATATTCTTTGTAAAATACTCACAAAATCGCAATTGCTCTTTCTATTTTTTTTACTCCAAATGATTATGTAATGATCAAAACCCCACATTAGCAAACAACACATTATTCTTTTAGTTTTTTTTTTTTAATTCTTAATAAATGAATTCAAATGAATATTTGTTTATTATTCCAGTAAATTGTCTTAAATTGATTGCTGTATACATCCTGTATACATTCCTAAACTTGTATTTCTCTTCACACATCCTAAACTCCTAAATTCGGATTTTTTGTTTTAAAATAGTATAACATTTTCTATCCCATTTTCTTAGAATTCAACCCTAAATTTAAACTTTAAACTTAAAATCTAAAGTCCTAAATCCCAAAAGTTTAAAATCAACCCCAAATTTTATGCGCTAAACCCTAAATTCAACATTTCTTAGAAAACGTGACACAAAAATAGGAAAGAATATCACAACTCTCCTCTTTCTTCCACTACATCATGGGTGTGTTTCTAACCGTGGAACTGAAAAAGGAAAAATGGATTAATCCAAATCCTATCACTGTTTGACACACCATTCTTTCTCACAGTTTTCTACGAGTGTGAATCTTCACTCTTAAATTATGTTTCATTTTCTACGTTTTCTTTTCGAAATTTTATTTCGGTCTTTAAAAAAGAACCCTAAATAGTAAACTCTAAATTTTAATTACTTAGGTTGCGTTTGGATGGGTGATTTTTTGATTTGGTTTTTGGGGTTTTGTAATGATTATAGTAAAAAGTAAGAGAGAGATAGAGAGAAAAAGTGTGGGACCAATGAGAGAGAAAAATCAGAAATCAAAAATTCTGGGTGAAAATCACCCAGGAGAACGCAACCTTAATTATATACGTGTCACTTTTAAAATTTATGAGACAAGAGATGCGGCACTATTTGAAACAAAAAATTCCGAACTCGTTTCCTAGCGGCAATCTAAATCATCTTTAAACACTTTCGTAACAAACTTCACGCGTTCTTGTAGAAGTCCAAAGGGAGAAATATATTTTGCGGCGAAAATAATTCGTTCAAGTGGAAAAGATTACTAATGGATCATCATTATCTAAAGCAAAACTCCCACCAGCATTGCATTTGCAGGTGAGCTTGGACAGTAGAAGTTGTAATTTGAAATTACAATGGTACCATTTAACGGTTTCATTTCCATGCGCTTCCCTTTGCATCTCCCCTTGATCAACTCCAACAGGCCCATACCCCCCCCCCTCCCAATTCTGCAAGGAAGTTCAGTCAGACGCGACACGCACACAATGTGGAGGAGAACGTAAGAAGAACGAAGCACCTCTGAAAGCTCTCGCTGCTACGTACCATTAAAGGCATGGCTGAGTGCAACCGGGGCTTTCTTTAGTGGGCGGAGGGGTTACGCTTTGGGAATCCTGAAAAGTAAAGCACATAAGAATGTCTCCTCACTTATTTTGGTATAGTGCCTATAATTGCCCAGACCATGAATTCAAAAAGACCCCCAATAATTCAAGTTCCAACCCAAATCCAAGCTAACCCAGACTTGCCTTCAATAAGTGTGTTTTTTGAACTTTAGATTCAAAAAATCAACAAGTTTTTGCGTTCACTTTGTTGATTACTAAAATAATGATTTTCTTTGTCATATCTACGAACTTTACGTATTCTTATATCTCTCTATATCCTATCAAACATTATTCACCATGTAATTTTTAAAATTTTAAGTGACAAGGCGAGTATAAACCAAAACCAAAATCAAATTAAAAATCACATAATCATAAAATTTGTATGTATAAAATAAAATCAAATAAAAAAACTTCCCGCCAACACACCCAATTTGCTACATCCAAGTTGCAGGGCCTACTGTGCTACAAATCATAAATATCGTACAAATATGCGAACCTGTTGTATCTTAGTATATTTTTGTTATATCTTAGTTACTTTTTTGTTGTATCCTACAAAATAACTAAGATACAACAAAAATGTAATAAAATACAACAACAAAAAATTAAGATACAACAAAAATATACTAAGATATAATCATATAACTGATTCGCACGTTTATACGATATTTTTGATTTTTAACTGATCATTTTCTTATATATATATATATATATATATATATAATATTCTCTATCACTCTTATGTAACCGTAACCCTAATCAACCAACAGAGCAAACTTTACAATATGCTAATGCAATACGTACTATGCCAAAGTTATATAGATGCTAATGTTTACCGCAAATTATAAGGAGTTTTTAAGTACTTCAAATAAGGAATGTTGATTTAGCAAGTGGACAGGCCCGTCCCTGAAATTTCAGAGGTTATGTGCGAATTAGAAAAACTAGGTCCTTAGTTTGAATTATATATATATAATTAATTCTTCATTATCGAAATGAAAAT
>JAOWAN010000047.1:2262798-2277941 GCA_028566635.1 Lobelia cardinalis | reverse complement strand
AACCGAACTATTGGTTTGGTTGCGGTTTTGATCAAAAGTGACCAAAACCGAACCAAACCGAACCATGATCACCCCTAGCTTGAACCCATAATCATTAGGAGTGATAGTTTTCTTACCTATGAAAAAGTAATTAACCCAAACCATATTGAAAACATTTGTCAATGAAAACTCAAGTTATCCCAATAACTCAAATTTTATCCAACAAGATCATGGATGTTACTGGATTTTCATCTGTGCATCAATCCAACAGTGAGTATATCCATATCTTAATGTTGAACTTGATAATATTATCGGGGATTAATGATGGAAGCTTGTCCAGCTCAAAATTTTGCGAATCAAATTGCGACCAAGAATCCTACTACGATAAGGGAATTGAGGATTTATCATCGATCAAAAAAAGAAAAGAATAGACTATTGGTCGCAAGGCTCTTGAAATTAAAGGTCCGGTGCAAATAAGCCAAGGCAAGAAAGGTGCGAGCTCTACGGGCTCAACCTTGAGTAGCGACGAGGCGTAGGCGAGCAAGGGGCGAGCTTAAGGAAACTGTCGGCGAGGAAGACCAGGAAAAACTAAGCTCGCTATGCCTGATTGAGGGACGCGAGGAAAGTCAAGCAGTGGCCTAAGGGGCAAGCACAACATGTTCGGCATGCTCGACACAGCTCGGAAGCAACAACAAGCCTTTTCCTTTTCTGTTTTGGTTTTTATTCGCTAGTTAGTTTCCAAATTGGTTTATTGAATTCGTTTTCTATTTGGTTTCGAGCTTAGTAGTTTATTTCTTATTTGGTTTCTTAGTTTCTAAATTGTAATTCTTTTCTTATTAAGATTTACTAGTTGCTAGTTTTCTTATTTCAAGTTAATTTAGAATTTCAATTATGTAACCTATATAAATGTTTCTTTTGTATTCATAAATTCATAGATTGATTATTGAATTAAAGTTGAAGCTTTATGCTTTGTTTAGAAATTCTTTTTGAGAGATTTCGTTTATTCTTGAGTTATTTATCTTGACTTTTGTTCTTGAATAATCAATTCCCCTATTGAGTTCTTAGGATAATTGCGTCCTAGGGGTTTAATAGCACCCATTTTATTTATCTTCTCAGTTTTTTAAGCAATTGTGTTTGTTAGGTTGATTAGCCGTTCATTAAAATTCTTACCAATCAACGTACCTTCTTTTCCATTGGAGAAAGGGTTCTTGATCATTCATCGATTAAGGGTTCTCTCGTCAGTTAATTAGCAAAAGCCCCCTGTAGTATACGCAAATGGGCATGAGCTCCACATACATTTTTTTTTTTTTTGAGATGGATAGCTTTCTTGACATCAATTTCGTTAGTTCTCACCCAATTTTTCTAACAATGAAGTGTAAATTACCCTGTTTAAAAACCCCTTATACTCTTCCTTTCACCCTCTCTACACATTCACTGTAATTCATGGAAAGCTATCCAGTCCACTCACTACTCTTCATAGCTAGACTACGCTTACATTAACCTCACTGATCACCCCATATGTAATTGATTTTCACGCTTGAATACATTTGATGTTAGGGTTTTAGTGTGGATTAGAGCGATTTTCACGCTTCAATACAGAAGATTAGAGTTTGTGCAAATGCAGATTAAAAAGTTAGGGTTTACCGAATCAATGCAAAAGGGTCCTGAAACTTTGTAAGTAAGAGTTGAGGACATTACGGAGTCGGAGTTCAACAAATGTGCCGTTGTATTCGAAGCTAACCTTTGGTACCACAAAATTATTGTCAATCACTATGAAGCTAGGGATTCTTATGAGTATTTCTTGTGGCCCTTCCCTCCTTGCACTGGAAGGACACGGAGTTGGCATATGTACGTCTCCATTTGCCAACATGCCCAAGGCGTGGCTAATTTCAAGAATTACACACTTTTGTAGTGAATTCGCACCAAGGTATTTCCACCTAGCTGACCAGGTATTTGAGCACATGGGCACCTCAGAAGAAGTGCAACAAAGACAAACGAAAATTACAAGAAGTATTATCGGGGCGGTGGCAAAAAGCGTGGCAATGCATGTGGTAGCAGCGGGACAGCAATGTGCTAATTTGCTTGTTGTGATCTTTTTTATCATGTTCTATTTTAATTTTCATCGGGATTGTTTAATATTCTTGTCTTATTGCCAGTCAATTTATGTTTGTTTTGCCTCAATGCTTCTTCTGTGTCAATTCATTTTACCTAGAGAACAAACTATAAACAACAAAAACTAAGGGTCGAATCAGGAGTGTTATATCATGTGATATGAAACTGTTCATCATATGTGACATATTGATATGGTGTGTATGAAAAAAATTGTAAATTATCTTTTTTGCCCTCGACATGATTGATAATTTAAAGTGATGTGAAAGGAGATAGAAAGGATGAAAAAGGAGAGAAAAAGGGGGAAAGAGGAAAAGAGGGAAAGATGAGGGAAAAAGTGATGTGATAT
This sequence comes from Lobelia cardinalis, assembly GCA_028566635.1. Lineage (NCBI taxonomy): Eukaryota > Viridiplantae > Streptophyta > Magnoliopsida > Asterales > Campanulaceae > Lobelia > Lobelia cardinalis. The sequence goes on along the minus strand of JAOWAN010000047.1, from coordinate 2,275,504 downwards.
GTTTAAATTGATTTGTCGGAGTGTATGTATAAGAGTAGTAGATGAAAAGTGATAATATTAGATGCGGATGTCATATTTAATTCATGATTGTATATCATATTTACACCATATAACCATATATGATTATATTGCACTTACAATGCGGTCCTAAGAAACACTACTGGAGATATATAAAGTCCCTTTCATTGACAAGCAACAATAGCTCTGTTTCAAGCCAAATACATGGCATTCTCTACTACTTTAGGACTACAAATCCATTTGCACGGCAATATTACAATCAACATCAGCACCACCAACAATCTCCTTTGTTTCATCACATTATTTTCTGCATTGATCCTTTGCATCATGTAAAACTAACCGATTCTTATTTCCCCCCCCGAATAAGTATGTACTTTATTGATCCTCTACAATTCCCTATTCATTCTCTCAAGATCTTAATTTCTCATCTTCAACTCCTTTAATTTCGTATTCATCTTTCTTTAAATTCTCTTCCTCTAATGCACGTAGGCCGATCGGCCCAATCAAAGAATTCACATGAAGCTTCATACTTGAAAAGAAAAAGTTAAAATATTAGGGTTTGCCAAAAAAATCAGATTAGAGCATGTGAAATATGATTTAGGTTTATAATTTTACCTGATAGTAGATAGAACGATCAATATTTTTTTTTCTGGATTATTTTGACTCCACGAATGCCGTAGACTAACCCCTAATCCACAATGACATTGACTGATCGATGAAATTCCAGAGCTTGAGTCCATGCTACTATGGGATAAGGCCTAATCACTGGGAATGGCAAGAAAACCTTAGAAAAAGATCGATTTAATGGAGAGAAAACTCGGGAAGAAGAAGTGCGGGACCAATAAGTGATCTTTCTATTTGTGGGCATAAATATCTTTTTCTTATAAAAAGGGTATAATGGTCTTAAGAGTATGTATCATTTTTTACACTACCAATTTCCTTTCATTTTGGTCTTTTAAAATGAATGGAAACTAACATAATTCACGCCAAGAAGACTACCCCCCCCCCCCCCAAAAAAAAAAAAGAAGTATGTAGGGCTCATCTCCATAAATCGTATACCACGGGGGGTGGGGGTGGGGGAGGGGGGAGGGGTACTTTTCTTAGTTAACCTTTAATTTAAACATGACAATTATTTGTTTTGGGGACGGACATAGTAGCTTAAAAATATATCATTGCACATATCTAGTGGGGAAAAATTGCACTCTTAGTATAAAATTAAAGCTTTTTGATTTTCGTTCGTGGACTCTTTCGGCAAAGAGTGGAAGGTTGCGTTTGAATGGTCGATTTTTTGCATGATTTTGTTTTTGTTTTGTTTTTTGTGAAAACTTAAAATGACCAATTTGTCTCTTAAAATTTAAATAATTACATGATAATGCTGGAGAGATAAAGAAAGAAAGTGATAATTGTGATTTGATGTGATGTTTAGTACGATATAAATGTGAGTATAAGGGTATGTAAAAATAGTAGCCAAGTGAGAGAAAATGAAGTTTTAAAATTTACCAACTGAACATCGTTTTAGCTTAGTGAGAAAAATTGCATGTGCGAACACAACCTATATAACTAGAACATTGGAACATCGGAAGGCATGGCCAAGCTAGCTAGCGCTGTTAAACAGCCAATCTAGGTAACAGATAAAACCGGCTTATACCAGAACCTTCTGATCAGACTTACTCCAGATCCTTCATGCATACATAGGCCAATTAGTATGTTGTAAGATCCTAGGAATGATGCATATTTGATGTTCTTAATTAGTGAAGTTAGATTATAAGACAAAGCAGCTAATTTACATCATTCTCTGCTCCTCAATGTCACTGACCTTGAATAAGAGATATCTCTGAGACTGGAAATTTGGAGATAGAGGCTTTACTATCAAATCATCCATCATCAAACACGGATGGTCCTCATACATATCCTTCGCTAGTTTTTCCCTGACGTAGTTCAATACGCTCATAGAAAACCTTAGAAGTAGCAAGACTCAGAGGCGACTTTGGTGAGCCAAAGTTTCCTTCATGTCCATAGATCCAAAGAAGTTGACATTGTGAATGAGTGATCTCAAGTTCTGTTCTAGTGTTACTTCTTAGTTTCGGCATTTATTCAGTTGTATGTTCCGTTCCTCTTTTTTTTTTTTTTTTTGGAATAGATGTATATGGTAGTGAAGCTCAAGCTCATTCTGTCTAGCTTGAAATTTACTTGAACCACAAAATATCGTGTGTTCAAGAGTTTTAAGACAATGTGTATTGTCTTGAGTACATAGAGAAAGTCAACAAAGACCATCGACAATAAGGAAACACAAGAAAAATTGCGATTTGTATGGTGACGTGGCTCTGGATCGTGTGGAATAGCGAAAAATGATTTATATAGCAGAACTCAAGTGATTGAAATTAAGGCTTAGTTGTTGTATATAGCGAAGTCCAAGAAATCAACACTTAAACAATATTAATGACATATATTATATATACATAAGTAACTTTAGTGATATTATTGTTGCATTACTAATATTACAGTAATTATATAAGTAAATATCAAGATCGACTTTGGTAATTTGAATATAAGAAATTAACACTCCTTTTACACATTTTGTTTCATTTACATCCACTTGAAAAATAGGTTTCAAATTGGTTCTCACCAATGTGAAATAGTTGAATAAGTACACGTTTGTTGAATTGGAATATTTTGTCATACCAGCTCCAAAGAATCTTTCAACAAGTCACCACTTCTAATTCATGTTCTAAGCTCAATCATAATTCATACAGAGCAACAAAAAAAACTATATATTCTACAACTTTTTATTCATTTTTTACGAAAAAAATAATGTAAATAATAAACAATGAGTCATCTCATCTCTAATCTGGAGAGAGAAGAAGTCAATGAGTTACAGGATATCCTATACCATGTCTTCTGGTAGGAAATAACACAAACAACATGCTGCAGAGAAGCCCAAGTCCTAATGGAACTATGTCCAATACCTCCTGAGCTTCATGACTAGGTTGTGGATAAAAGCAGTTTATAACATTCTTATCTCTCAATGCCAAGTTAACCAACACAATTGCAGACACCATTGCATGAACCCAATCGATAAACCTTAGCTTGTACTTTTTCAGGTCAGGTAGCCCCGAGGCCGAAGCGACTGCAGAGTCATAATCGAAGAGCCACATCCCTTTGAACGTGGCGAAGCCGTAGAAAACCTGTCCGTCAGATGATTTGAAGCTATCGGTGAAGCTAGCGAGGAAGCAGGAGATGGATAGGATGGAGAGGAGGATGGCAGTGAGGGGGCGGGTGGCAGCATCACACGAGCCGTGGTTGGTGAAGATCGGTGTTAGGAGCTGGAGGACTAAGAGGGTGTTTGTGGGGAGGAGGTTGGCCAGTTGGGCTGTGCTTGTTAGGGTTTGGGAGAGCGCACGCTGCGAGAGGGAGGGTGGTGGTGGCTGAGTTTTTGGGCTGTCTGGGATGTCGTTACCATTAGAAAGGGTGGTGGAAGTATCGGTCTCTATCGGCCTTGCTCTAAGAGACATTTTCTAGGTTTTTAATTTTCTTTAAGATGGATGAATCGGTGGCGCGACTATGGCGGTGGAGAAGAAGGCAACGGTGAGATTTGGAAGCTTTCTTGGTGGGATCGATGGCAGTGGTGATGGTGGTGCAGAGGAGACTTTTATGGTGGTTGGGAGATGAGGAGAAGGCTATATAAGGAGATGAATTTTTCAGTGAGAGAATTAAAAGGGTAGGAGAGAGAAGTTTCTTGTATTTGAAGAGATTTAACTATAAAATTGTAACACTTCCAAGGGGTTTCCTATCAGTTCAAGCATTTTATTGACAACTTCAATCTACATGTGGTAATAGTGTAATAATAGAAGTATAATGCCTAACTCTGGATATGGCTCAAAGTAGAATAGTCTCTGGTCAGTTTCAGTACCTTAGGAAAACTCCACACTTGTAATTGTTTAGTTTTACTCAAACAACTTGCATTTTTATTTAGCATAACTAATCTTAAGTGTGCCAACAATGTATAGCTTGCCTTTATTTGACTGCAGGTCTACTAAATTGCTTAATTTTAAAGTTGATATAAGCATGACTCAACAAGTTGCTTCTTAACATCATGAATAAGAAATGCAACTAACCAAGTAATCTCTCTTTAATTTGTGGTGTTACTATGTGTGGTGAAGGGTTTTGAGGGGTGAGGTGATCTTGTTGCTCCACATTTAAAACAGTAACCCAAAAATCATTGTCAATATTTCATTCTTAAGATAAAACTATGTTACCTCAAAAGTTCTTGCTTTGGGTCGTGATCATGGGGATCCGTGAGCAGGAATGTACCCGTTAATGCGTGTTTGGAAACCAAAAGAAGCCTGATGTAAACTCAAAGCCTGGAACCAGGCCCGTCCCTGAAATTTCAGAGGTCATGTGCGAATTAGAAAAACTAGGTCCTTAGTTTGAATTATATATATATAATTAATTCTTCATTATCGAAATGAAAATCACTACAAAAATAAGTAGATCCTTACCATACAGTTTTATTAATACTATTCTACAATCATTATTAAAAGGCAATAACAATTATAATAATATTTAAAATGACTTTATTATATAAGAAATAAAATAAAATTTTCAAGTTTCAAACGTTGAAACTAGTAACGAACAACACAATTTCAGTTTAATAAACAAAATAAAATAATAATGATAACTAATTAATATTTTTGGAAAACTTCCCAAAATATCTATCTGTTTATCTCATACACACAAGTATGGCAGCAGAAGCAGCAAAATGGGAAGGCAAAGCCGGTGTGAAGGTGAAAAATACATCTGATCAATGAGTTAATTAGTTTGTAATTTTATACAACATTATTTTCTTGTTGTTAATTGGCCCAGTAGGCCCCTCTATGTTGTTCAATTTATTGTGTACATAGCAATAAAATTGGAACATGGAATCAATTGGTCCAACGTAAACAAAAATAACACAAGGCTAAATAAAAAATGGGCCATTCAAAATTTAGGGCCCTGTTCAATTGGGCACCCTGAACTTGCTCAGGAGCGGGCCTGCAAGTGGATTATATTTGAGAATGAATAGATCAAAAAATAATTAAATAATTTCATTATTTTAAGAATTAAAAAATATTTTAAAAAGTAACCTATGAATTGATCCCATAGATTTAGGAATTTACGGATCTGAAATAAGTGCAATTTTTTATATCGTAAAAGGATTCAAATTATTCGAAAATTCAATCCCATTTTAATATGTGCATTTTTATGTACATTATGTGCAATTTTAGTTTTGAGCTTCCCGATTCAAATTGCGAGTTTAAAATTTATGTGTATTTTGATGCACAACTATGTACATTAAGATATATAACTATGTACATTAAGAAATACGCTTATGTGCATTCAAATACACACTTATGAACATTATGATACAAACTTATATACAATACGATACACACATGTGTACATTCAGATACACATCTCTGTACATTACGATCGATATATAATTACATCAGATACACCACTATGTGTATGAAATTACACATTTATGTGCATTAAGATACACTTATATGTGCATTCAGATACACTTATGTGCATTAAAATCCCTCCCATTCAGTCAACTCGATTTAGATTTTTTTCTCACTTCCCAATCCTCTGTCGAAAGAAGCCTCTGACATTGGTTGTAGTCATAGTTTCTGAATTGGAAGAATTCAGATCTGAATCGGAAGAATACAGATCTCGCATCTTCTTCTTCGAATTCAGCGTCATCATTTCTGGATAGAAGGATTTAGATCTGAATCGGAAGTCTGGCATTTTCTTCTTCAAATCCCGCGAGATTGAGAGGAAGAAAGAGGAGAGTTATTGAAGTCACCCAATTCGAATTGATCAGCCATAAAAAGTCGCCAACGATCGAATTTCGCGGTACTAATTTTGGTAAGTGCCTTATCGACCACCATCAGAACTGCTTTAGATCGTTCATCGTTGATCGCAACGGCGACAAATGGGGAGAATATATTGGTAGAGATGTTCAAAAGTGAACCGGTCGAGATCGTCTGCATTATGAGAGAGAGAGAGAGAGAGAGAGAGAGAGAGAGAGAGAGAGAGAGAGAGAGAGAGAGAGGAGCGTCTTATTTTAAGAAAATTTTAAGAGCGCATGTTTTTACATATTTTGGAGAATGGACATTTTTAGTAAAACGTGCTTAAACGCTCCATATATCAAGTTGGAGAATGAGCACCCTTAGCAAAACTTGCTTAGACCCTCCATATACCAAGGGAATGTTTACTTGTGAATTCATGCAACCATTATTGTTTTTACTATAATATTATAATATTACAACCATTATTGTAACTATTAAGAAAAATGTATCAATTTTAGGATCAATATTGTAATAATTACAACCATTATTGTTTTAAAGTATAGCATATTTTATAAAGGACAGAGTACAATAAACTCCCCCATGGTATAATGGATATCCGGTTTGTCACCCCCTCCTGCTATTTTATCTATCAAAAAAACCCCTTAAACTATCTAATCACCAAGAGGGGGTTTACAGTAATTTGCCCTTAAAAAATGAGTCAACTATTTCTTCTCTCAACGCCTCCCTCCCACCCTCCCACTTGCACTTCGAAAGGATGATGACACCTTCGGACCTTCTTCCACGATAAAAGTTTTTTGCAAGTGCACAAGAAAAACACATTTTACCCACAAGGTGCAAGTAGGTAGACATAACGTACAACATACACTGCATCAGAAAAAGAATTTTGCCAACAAAAACATGAAATACAGTTGGCTCAACTACCCTCCACATCCAACTACTTTCAACATGGTAAACAAACATTGGCTCCAGCGATGAGGACTGGTGGTCCCAAGCACATAGATTGCCACTAAGGAAAAAAAAAATCAAGGTTCATCAGTTATGTAAAAGAAAAGCAGTATCCTGTATCGGCTTTTGGCATATCAATCACCCACCCTTTCTCCATTTATCTATTATTTTCAGGATTATGTGGTGAGAATAAAAATCTGCCCTCCTGATAATAGGATCCCCTCCTTATCAGGATGAGATGGTGTGGGGAAACAATTGTCTTGGCACCACACTTGCAGTTGCCCTTCTAGGCTTCTTTTTGGGATATCTTAACCACACCGACACCTACAATAACACCTACACCTAAACCCACACTACAAATAACCATTTGGGTATGAACTTCTAAGTTCTAAGCCATGGAAGTATCTTATGAACTATAAGGATGTCAAGCAACAACTTGAATTAGAGACCGACAGACATTATGAAAGAGTACGAACTTAACAAAACAAACCACCATTTGGGTATGAAATATAAGGTGTGGGGAAACAATTGTCTTGGCACAACACTTGCAGTTGCCTTTCTAGGCTTCTTTTCGGGACATCTTAACCACACCCACACCTACAATAACACCTGCACCTAAACTCATAACTAAAAATAACCATTTGGGTATGAACTTCTAGGTTCCAAGCCATGGAAGTATCTTATGAAACATAAGGATGTCAAGCAACTGCTCGTAATGGAGACTAACGAACATTATAAAAGAGTAACAACTTAATAAAACAAACCACCTTGAAGCAAAAACTGGCGATACACAGAATATATAGGCATCCTAAAACTTGAGGTACAGAGGTTCAATTCCTTCTCACTTGAAACCAAAACAACGGGGCAATAGTTTTCAAACTGCATCAAGAAACTTTTAGTTTCGTGAATGTTGTACAACGGAATTCCAAATGTGCACCAAGTATTTTCTTTGGTGACTATTCGATCAGATACAAAAATTTCAGCATGAGGAACCAGGCATAAACAGCTCAAACAAGCAGACAATCAAAAGACTTGAATGAAATTAAATAAAGAATATATATGAATTTTTATAAAATTTCTGGTAGATTATAAAGATGGAAAATATGTTTTTCACACAAAATCTAGATAATGGAATAATTCTTCATTTAAATTGGACGAAATTTGAGCTAGAAGTTCAATGCCATGAATTGTTACAAGCAAATTTTAGCCCGAAACAAATGGTTACGGAAGCTGTTAATGTGCAAAACTACTAATGGAGGATGAAACAAACAAGAAATGCATATTTATCATCTTCGGAATACATCATAGACTACAAAAGTCAGTTAACAATGAAGTACACCACCAAGAGGACCACTGTTACAATTCTTTACTTCTGCCACTCAGGTCAACATAAGATCATTACCCACCAGGTGAGGCCGAAGGCAGACACGTACCTCATGTTCTTCAGGGCCTTCGCGGAGTTTTGGCACCAGAATCTCGAGCACCGTTCCAGGCCCGTCATAATATGCTTCTATATTAGCGTCTTCAGGGATGCGTGTCGACAGCGGGATTTCTCTAACGAATTCCCCCGGAGGGCAGTGTTCGAGAAAAGGGTCCGTGAGCTCGAATGTCCTGTCACGTCTCTTGATGAATGGCATGCGAGATGTGCTTACGCAGGATACCTTGATGATCCCATGTGTCAATGTGTTTCGCCAAGACACTTTCACAGTCTGAAGGTCTACAAATGGCAGGCTTATAATGACTAGAAAGCCCTTCTCATCCTCGTAAATCGTCTTTGCAGCTGTTACAGGACCACAAGCATTTCGCATCACCCCGCTAAACTCGTTCAACCAGTGTGGTTCGATCGGATTGGGAACCCTATCAGAAGGAGGATTAACTGTCAAACAGAAATCTTCTTCATTTGCATGTGGGAAGAAATCCTTCCTTTTCTTGCTACTAACAGGCGAAAGATCCATTGTTTCCCCATTGCTGTGATTTGATGGATTAGTTGAAAGATTCAGCCCTGACCCATTAAGCAATTTTTTAGGCTGGGAGTTTCCGTTACTCTTCACTGATACAGGTGGCCGTTCAATCTCGAACTCTGTGCTTGGAAGGTTTCTCCACGAACCAAAATCACTTGCTTCTGATGGGATTGAGAAATTCAAATCTCTTCCCGTCAATTCTATCCATCTTTTACGCTCATCCTCATCGAGACAACCGAGATTGGGTGACGGAACAACTTCAACTCCATGAACACACTGGGGATTTGAAAGTCCTCTGTAATGCTTGCGCTGCATTCTGTGAGATCTGACGAAGCCTCTATCAACACTAAAAGGGAAAGGACGCTCTCCTTGACGCGAATGCCCATTCATGTAACTCCTTAGCTGCATCTTACCCAATGCATTTTCAGGCCTTTCTTTGAAAACCCACATGTACATATTCTCCATATCATGCTGAACCATGAAAACATCAAGATGTAGATCAGATTTATCAAACCCTGAAATCCCGTTGCTATCTCTTAAAATCTTTGCCTTCGATTTCTCATTCAAAACAGGCCTGAAATAAAAGCTAAAGAACAACCACGCCCCCCAAATGCTATCTACTCTTTTTGCACATTTCCTCCCAACTTTCGGAACAGTGAGGAAATTCTCGGTTTCATACAATTGGGACCCCAGTCCAACATCAAGAATGTCACATGCGTCCACGTTCCACGGCTGGAGAGGCGGGCTGCGGTCAGCTGACAGGGGTAAATTGATATCGGGAGGACGTGTAGGAATGACCTGGCGATTCATTTCAAGGTCAAGGTCATCGTGAGAGGAGGAAGCACTTGAATCCATGGACAAAAGGGTTGACGGGTGATGATTCTCCATTGAAAAGGCGGTGAGAAGGGAATCTCCCATATCACAATATCTCAATTCGCCTTACACCTACTACTAATACAACTAGTTCGGACGAAGGGTTTAGAATGCTCATCCCAATACATATTTCAACAAACAAATAGTCTCAACCATATCAATCCCAACCAACCATAACCCTCCTCAAAATTCTAGGTTTATTCATTCCTATAATCCACTACCCACAACAAAGTGAACAATTTTAATAACCTAATAAGTCAAAGATGGAGTTAGTTTGAAATTAGCGATTCACAAGTGAAAGTCAAGATTTTCCAACTAATTTCAAAAAGCCCAATTAATATTTGGTAACCTAAATGCCTTGAGAGAAGAATCAGCAAATAGAAACAGCATGATAAATCCCCACAATAAAAAAGGGCAAAAGGGAAGGAGCGGTTATATGAAGACAACATCAAATCCTGATCCAAGAATCATCATAAACCCCATTACCCAATACAGCTGAAAATTACAGAATAAAACCCATCAAATCCACGACCTTTTTGTTTCATATTATTACGAGATAGTTCCTAAATATAAATCTATATCTATATCTAAGTTCACAAAACTCTAATCAAGAAGCTACCAGTCAATGAAGCCAAGACCCAAGAAAAGGACCAAATCAGATGGGATCTTGGAGGAATACCTTTTAGGATAAGCTTTAACAAGTAAAAATCCACACAGACTCGGACTTTGAGAAGTGTCGATCCTCATTTTTCCTTACTAATTAGCAAATTTGTTGAAAACAATTTGTGGGGTATTAAACTGATACTATTAGTCAAACAATTGACGTTCAAGGAGAGAGGGAGAATGGGAAGGAAGAGAGATTCAAGAACGCGTTTTTGGTAATAGTGTTTTGAGGGTTTGATGAGAACGAAAGAAAGTGTATGAAATAGAGGGAAGGAGGGAGAGGGGAAGGGAAAATTATACGGAGTGATTGGGCATTTTTAGCCCGAGTGTCCACAATGCACATAAAAATTATATAAAATATATATAACATAATTTATGTATATTTTATATTTATTATATATATTTTATATAATTTGTGCATTATGAACACTTTTTATTAAGTAATCCATATAAAAATTGGAGGGAAAGGGCCTACACAGGATAACACCGTCGTCAGCCGTTACATAAACGGTGACGGTGTGATTTGGGTCTTTCTCGGTGCGGTGACGTCTACAGAGAGTGAGAGAAGATGGACTAGGTGTCACCAATATAGAAACGTTGGTATGAAAATTTTAGGGGGAAATTTTATAATATTACCCCTAAACTTTGTAAAAAATCTGGAACACCCTCGTAAAGTGTTCATTTACGGATAATTTGTACGGTCCACCTTCAGATTTGACTATTATACAGAGTTGACCATTTTATCCATTTTATTAATTAATTTATAATTTTTATATAAATACAATATAAAGTAAAAATACTTTAAAGATATTAGTATAATAAAAATTTTCAAAATTTAATATAATTTATCATAATTATTTTAAAACTAGCTATATTTAAACTAAAAATTAATATATAATCAAACTAAAAATAAAAGAAGAAAGAAAAAAAATATTAATATTAAAGTTAAGCACACACACATATATATAATCAAATATATATATATATATATATTTCAACTTTAAACATAAAAAAATCAATGTATAGAAAATTGATTTAAAAAATTATTTTTAAAAGAATGATTAACTTAATGTATAGAAAATTGATATAGCATAATTTATGTATCATAGCATATATACATTAAGTCAATCATTCTTCTAAAAATAATTTACAAAATTAATTATTTCATAACTTTTTACTTTTAAACTATGCTATTTTATATTAATAGAATATATATATGTATATATATATTCAACATTAATTATAAATAAATAAATTTATCTTGTATAAATTTGTTGATTTTAAAATATGAATATCATGAAATCGAAAGAGAAATAAAAAAAGTATTCTTTTATGATTAAAGTTAAAAATATATATATAAATAAATTAATACACACACACATGCACACACATATATACACGTATATAAATATATACTTATAGTTAAAAAAAATAATAAACTATTAAATAATATAATATTTTTAAGTTATAAATTATTTTCGTAAAAGGGATTGACTTAATATATATGCTATATATGATACATATTTAATTATATATTTTTATGTATTTAAATTTAATATTATAAGAATTTTTTCCTTCATTTTTTATTTTTAATTTAAATACATCTATTTTTAAAATAATTGTGATCAACTTTATTAAAGTTTAACAAATTTTATAAAATAAATATCTTTACAATATTTTTTATTTATATTATATTTATATAAAGTAATAAATTAATAAATTAATTGAATTAATTAATAAAATTAATTTAAAAAAATCAACAAAATTGATAAAATGGTAAGTTCTGTGTAATAGCCAAATGTGAGGACGAACAATAAAATTTAGCCAAACCACAAGGATACACTGTGCAAATTACCAGTTCATTTAGTGTTGATTAGTTTATTTGACTCGCCTCAACATAACAAAGCTAACAGAGAACCTTGCTCTACCTTGAAAGCTCTAATAAGTCGGTTGGTATACCGAGCGTCTAAGCGCTCGGTGTTAGAAATGCTCATTTTTCTTTAAATGTACATAAAAATTAAAAATTATGTACATAACATAGATATAAAATACACATAAGTTATATTATTATATTTATAATTTTTATGTACATTTTATATTTATATTATATATATTATTTATAATCTTTATGTACATTTGAAGAAAAATTGGACACTCATAGCATCGAGCGCATAGGCGCTCGGAAGCGCTCGGTATAATTTCCGCTGATAAGCATTCTTTCAAGTAGTTGTAGTTATTATTGATTTCTTGGAGCATATGTTGTAACAAATTAATGTTTACTTCAGAATTACAGTAATCCAGAGAGAGAGAGAGAGAGGAGAGAGAGAGAGAGAGAGAGAGAGAGAGAGAGAGAGAGAGAGAGAGAGAGAGAAAAAAAAAAAAAAACAAAAAACA
>JAOWAN010000047.1:2245843-2262698 GCA_028566635.1 Lobelia cardinalis | reverse complement strand
TTTTCCGTACAAAAAGGCCTGATTTGCTGCAACTTTGCAACATCAGGGTCCAAATCACCAACTTTGGAACCTGGGGGGCCAAAATGCCAAAATGATCAAACATTAGGACCTAAAATGCCGTTAACCCTTATTTAAAATATAGTTAAGAGGTTTTAATTTCTAACATTTTAAATGTTATAAAATTATTAATATTTTTTTAAGTTTAACGATAACAAGTTAATTATCGTAAAAATGATGCATAACTTAATAATTAACAAAAAAAATAACAACGGGAGGTAGTATTTAGAATGTCAGAACATCCCTTAATGACGGGAGGTAGTATTTAGAATGTCGGAACATCCCTTAATAAGAGTCATGAGATAGTCTTAAGTTGGATCTTAAGAATTATAACTTCAACAATGTCATTGGAATGTAAGAGCATCAACAACAGTGTCTTAATTGGATTTAAAGTCAGATTTTGTAAGAGCATCCACAGTAGTATTTTGAATTGAGCTCGATTCGAATTCGAAAAATTTCGAGTTCGATCTGAGCCGGCTCGAACTCGAGTTCGAAATCGATCCGATATCGAGTCATGTATTTGTGTTATCGAACTTACGAGCCAACTCGCGAGTTGGCTTAATTATTATATATAATTTTTATTTTACTATATATAATATATATTATTTAATTAGTAAAAAATATATGAGTCAACCCTAATCCTAAAGCGTGAATAAATGATTCGAGCTATCGAAGCGATCGAGTTCGAGTTCGAACAAATTCGAACTCGAGTTCGATATCGAAGTCAAAAATTTCTTAACGAGCCGAGTTTGAATTAAGTTTAGTACATCTTTTCGAGTTCGAACTCGAGTTCGAGTTGAACCTTCGAGTTATCGAGCCGAGTTTGAACAAAAAAAAATCTTAAATTTCGGATCGACTTCGAATCGTTGACACTCCTACTCAAAATTATTCACACTTGAGACCCAACCAACCAAAAAAAAAAAATTCAATATGATACAAGAAAGATGAAAAACCCATAAGTCAATCCAAAAATTATTATTTTTTTCGTTCACTTAGTTGATTTCAAAAATCATAATTTTATTTCTCATACATACTAATTTTACATATCTTTATAGGCTATACCCACATTTATATCCTATCAAACATCATATTAAATTATAACTAATACTCTATCTATTTTTTTTCTCAATCATTTAATATAATTTTTCAAAATTTTAAAGATAATATGAGAATTAACCAAATTAAAACAAAAAAAAATACAAAATCATAAAAAATATATAAAAAAAATCAAACATAACAAAAAAACAATTATCCAAATACATCCTTATTGCCGTGAATGGACAATTTCATTCCCTCAAACTCATAAAAACCAATCAGAAAATAACACGGGTAATAATTTAAGTATATTTACTTGTCTAATTTGATTTATTGTACCTTTCTTTTTCTTAAGCAATTTATATTGTATGGGTGTTTACTTACTTATGCAATTTCATTTTATTATTTTTTTACGCAAATTACGTTTCACGTGTACCTACTTACGTAATTTCATTTTGTTGTACTTTTTATATTTTTCTGTAATTTGTATTTCACGTGTTTCCATATATATGAAATTCAATTTTATTATTATAAAAATACTTTAATCACCTCCCAAAACCAAAAGCGACTAACCTATAGCCGACACAATTTAACCAAAACCAACGCGCCCCTAAATATCATATAGCCAAGGAAACCTCCACATTTGGTTCCTCCTCGCCTCCAAATCACAAAAACCTCCATCATTACCCAGCTTAATCTCAAGAAAAACCCAAACCCCCTCAAAAATGAGAAGAACCCACCACAGATTCTACACCAATCACAAAAAACACCTCTTCTCAACCCTACTATTCTTCTTCATCATCATTTCTCTCATCCTCCTTCTCTCTCTAACCTCATCACCACCCCAAACTTCAAATCCCTCCCCATTTCTAAAATACCCAGACTCCATTTCCGGCGCCAGCACTGGCATCGCCCACCTACCAACACTCCCAAAACTGGCATACTTCATTTCCGGCTCGAAGGGTGACGGGTTTAGGGTAAAAAGGTTGTTACAGGCTCTATACCATCCGAGGAATTATTATTTGTTGCATTTGGATCTGGAAGCTTCGGATGGGGAGAGGGTGGAGCTTGCAAAGAGCGTAAAAGGTGAAGGGGCTGTTAGGAGGTTTGGGAATGTTATGGTTGTTGGGAAGGCTGATTTGGTAACTGAGAAGGGCCCCACCATGATTGCTTCGACATTGCATGCTGTTGCTGTGCTGTTGAAACAATGTAAGGATTGGGATTGGTTTGTTAATCTTAGTGCTGATGATTATCCTCTCTTGCGCCAAGATGGTTAGTTTCTTTATTATTTTTATTTACGTTTTTATAATTTTAGTACTCCAGCAATAGTTGAAAATGGATAATTTTGGGGAGAAAATATTGAAAGTCATAGCATTTGACTACATTGGGTCGACTTAATTAACTTCGACTTCAAGTAATTGTTTATATAGAATTACTTCTAATTCTTACGAATTCATTGAATTTGTTATTGATACTTTACTTAATACTCCATATTACAATATAGACTATATAGTAAATGCATGTCTATTGGTGATTTGGTATGTTCTCATGTTTACTTTTCTATACAAGGAATTAAAAAGCTTTTGTTTGGGATGAGGGGTGGGGGAGCATTGCTTTATTGCTTTTAGGTTAATGGAATAATGATAGAATCGAAAATTCATCTGAAGTATAACCACTATTAAGTGGATTCTCTCAACGTAGAAAGTAAGACCATTTGTACGGAATGTTGAGAGTAGGCAGGATTCAGTACCTGACGTTTTTGAGGCAGTGGGTCTACCTGGGGGAGTATGCAAACTTACCGCATCGTAGTTTTAATAGTTTGATCACGTGGCCTTCAGCTGTGCAACCTTCCGATGGTTCTAGTTACACGAAGGTTGAAAATTGAATCATTTGATTGCCTCTATAATGTATCCAATATATTTGTATTGTATATGCCTAGGAGGAAAATATTCCGCGATGAACTTCTCGCTCAAAGAATGTAAGAATATTTTGTTTGAAGGCAAGATCTGGTTTAGTGTTAGCAAAAACTTCGTGGCATAATCTTAAGTTAGTTGAAAGTGTTGGCGAGTATTCAATCGCATCTTCTTCAATGGAGCAAATTTTGGAAGCTAAAGGAGTGATTTAAACAATAATTGTTGAAATTTGAATAATTTGGGTAGACAAGTAAATCGGGATGAATATTTAGTCAACTGTCAACCTTATTCACCAAAAGGAATTTAAGTGTGGCCCATTGCATGCAATTGAGGGAGTATGAATTTGTACCCCATATATCCAACAGTAGACTGAAAGATGAAGAGGAGCTTGGACAAGCCCTAGTTCAGGCTTCAGCTGAATATAGTTAGGTGGCTTGAACATGGAGTATGATGATTTTTATTTGAACTAAAATAATATAAAGTTCTACCTGTGTGTGGATTGTAGGATTGTTCTCCCAAAGCAAGAATCAGTTGCAATTTTCATTATAGACAAGTAGAACCAAGCTAATAAAGGAAGTTGCAAATACTGGGCTCTGATTGTTTGTAGATGTACATGACCTTTTAAGTTCCTGCCGATATGATATGCTTGAGTGTTGCCATGTTATGTGGGCTGGGTATATGTTTTGAATCCGATGTGTATCTTATTGTTCAATCAGCCTAAAGGCCATATGCATTTGAATTGATCCTATCGAATATATAACTCCCTTTGACCCAAATGATCGGTTCTCTTGGAAATCAAACTCTTAATATTTTTACTTCATTTTCCATTTATATCCTATAAAATATGCTAAAGCTACATGATATTTGCATGACTTGTAGAAGTACCACACATGAAAAGTAAGGAGAACTACGAAAAATTGATGAAACTTACAACTTAAAATTTTGGATTGTTACTCTTATATGGGGAGAACTATTTTAGGGAATGCTCACTTCCCCTTCTTTGGAATAACTAGGAGGAAGGGTGAAGGACTAATTTAGCTGTATACTCATGACACATTGTCATAACAATAGTAGCTGTAGAGTTTATATGCTTATGCATTTTAGTACTTTAAACATAGTGTTGTTACACAGAAAATTCACAAGCTCTACGAATACGGCGACCATCTCCAATCTGCCCTGTTACTACTGCTCGCATCTGCAACGTGCTACAAGCCTTTGTTCGCCTCCGCTGGTACATGTCAAAGATGAGAACACGTTACCACCTCCCTGCCAAACAACCCCGATGTGATAATCAGCTACAAATCCTTTCATCAGTCTTTATAATCACGAAGAGGGAGTTTAAGCTTAGAGAATAGCGTACCTTTGCCTACTGGTAGGGGTTCCTTATATAGGTTCCGAAGTGATAAGATCGAAGGTAACCAGATCTGGTGGGAGTCTGCTCATTCACGCATGACAGCCTGGATGCACTCCTTGTATGCTTCTAACTCCTCCTTCCCACACCATCAAAGCCATAATGAGGAGTTCTAATCTTATCTTGTTTCCTTGTCATAGAGGCGTGCCCTACCTTTAGTCCTAATCAAAGCCGAACTGTGGTGAGCTCATCCTGCTCGGCATATCCTCATCTATGATCATCACTGACTATATGTTCGGCCAATGGTCATCTAACCATCCCAGATGTCCAGGTCCATATCTGTGCTCTCCAAGGTGTGTGGGCTGGAGCTCGGCCTGCCCGGCAAGAACCCATGAAAAATATGGTATCTACAGTAGTGTCCTGGTCATACACAAGAGTATTTATGCTCGTATGGAGGGCCACTAGCGTGCTCCTATTACGTGCCTTAAATCGGCACTCCCATGCCGACCTCGGCCCTTGATCTAGTTCCGAGTATTAAAGTGGGTAGGTAGTAACCGTCTTCATTAATGTGAGGCGTTTTTCCAAAATCCTAATTATTGTCCGATAATGATTAGCGGCTAATTAAACCGCCCGTCTCCCTGTGAATTTACAAGCCTGCCCCTTTGATAACATTTAAAACCCTTCCCTTTCAGGTTTCCTTTTTCCTTCCCCTTCCCCGATCCTATTTCCTTTCAAAAAGAGAGATACCTGCCCTTCTTTTCCTTCAAAACCTCCGGTCATTACCTGTTCCGAAGCCGTTGATCAACATCAAAAGCTTCAGAGTACCCGTGTCTCCAAGCCTCCGACGGAGACCAAGTCATACCCGTTCTTGCTATTGTTGGTGGTGAAGAGCTTTGACGCTCTTAATCCTCTGCTTTGCCAATCCAGGTTTGTTTCTTTCTCCTCTCGTTCCGGCTTCTATTGTCGGAAGATTATTGATTTTTTGATTCTGCGTCGGCTAGGGTTTCTAACCTTTGGCCGTTCCCGAGTTTTCGGTGTTTCTCCTCCGTCAACGGTGAGGGTATTCCGGCGCTGCAGTCATCCTTCTTTGAAAATCAAGTAAGTCCCTGATCTTGATTTTTTAGGGTTCTACTGTTCTTGGTTGATTTTCCCGCGTAGAATAATCCCCATCCTGATTGTTATCCCAATTTTGTTTGCTTCTTAGCGATCAAGAATGGTACCTTTTTACCTGTATCCGCATGCAAAAGTCTGTTATTGGTTCAATATTCATTAGAAAACTTTAGGTTAGCATCCAAAATTGTGTTTGTATGAAAAAAGCTTCCTGATTTCCTGCCGACAATATAGGTTTGCTCGCCCTATAGCTCTATCCTGGCTGATAGGTTTCCCGTAGTCGTTCCAAGCTTGGTAGAGCAACAATAACCTATAAGTTCACCACTAACCCCTAATGCCGATCATAGGTTGTTGTTGGTCATACAAAAAGGTTTTCTTTCAAGAGTAGGTTTGACGAGAATCTATAATCTGTAACTAATTCCCCTGTGCCGATCATAGGTACTTTGTTAAACCTGCAATCGCATACCAGTTTGAAAAATGGCTGAATTTGAATTGTTAAATCTTTTTGTATGATCAACAACAACCGATGATCGGCATTAGGGGGTTAGTGGTGAACTTATAGGTTGTTGTTGCTCTACCAAGCTTGGAACGGGAATCAAAGAGGGAGCTATAGGGTGAGCAGACCTATATGGTCGGCAGGGAAACCTGGAAGCTCTTTTCATACAAACACAATTTTGGATGCTAACCTAAAGTCTTCTAATGAATATTGAACCAATATTGGGACTTTCACAGACTCTTGCATGCAGATACAGATACAAGCAAAAAGGTACCATTCTTGATTGCTAACAAGCAAACAAAATTGGGATACCGATCAGGATAGTCACCACTAGGCACACAGGACAACTGGGGACTTGAAAACCCCGTATTTTACGCGGGAAAATCAACCAAGAATAGTAAAACCCTAGAAAATCAAGAACATGGGACTTACTTGATTTTCAAAGGAGGAAGAAGGATGACTGCAGCGCCGGAATACCCCCACCGTTGACGGAGGAGAAACACTGAAAACCAGGAACAGCCAAAGGTTAGAAACCCTAGCTGACGCAGAATCAAAAAATCAATAATCTTCCGGTAATAGAAGTCGGAACGAGAGGAGAAAGAAACAAACTTGAATCGGCAAAGCAGAGGATTAAGATCGTCAAAGCTCTTCACCGTCAACAATGGCAAGAACGGGTATGATTTGGCCTCCGTCAGAAGCTTGGAGACACAAGAACTCTGAAGCTTTTGATGTTGATCAACGGCTTCGGAACAAGTAATGACCGGAGGTTTAGAAGGAAAAAAGGGGAGGTATCTCTCTTTTCGAAAGCTCAAGGGGAAATAGGATCACGAAAAGGGAAGGTAAAAGGAAATGAAGAAAGGGAAGGGTTTTGAGCAGGTTTGTAAATTCACGGGGAGACAGGTGGTTTAATTAGCCTCTAATCATTATCATATAATAATTAGGATTTTTGGAAAAACGCCTCACATTAATGAAGGCGGTTACTACCTACCCACTTTAACTGGATCAAGGGCCGAGGTCGGCATGGGAGTGCCGAGCACAGACACGTAATTTGAGTACGTTAGTGGTCATCTATGCGAGCATAAATACTCTTGTGTACGACCGGGGGACTACTGTAGATACCATATTTTCCATCGCATGGAAGGAGCTCGACCCAGACCTTGGAGCGCATGCATGCGCACCTGGACATCTGGGATGGTTAGATGACCATTAGTCGAACATATAGGTACTGACAATTAGAGATGAGGATACGTCGAGCAGGATGAGCTCGAAACAATTCGACTTTCATTAGGACTGAAGGTAGGGCATGCCTCATGTCAGGGATAGGGCATCCCGATTGAATGGGATGACAGTTTCTTATTCCCTTATGAGGATTAGGATGTTGGGTTCTAGTTTGATAATTTTCCTGAATGAAATAGTTGTCGAAAAAGACGGGCTTTTGGCGAATCAAATATTGAAATTGAAAGATAGATAGACATCAAAAACAACTTCTCGCTCCCACCGGCCGGCTGATGGAAATGGACTGACCGGAGAAGACTTGAAAGAATTTAAAAACTCAGAAAACAAGATTAGAAGCATACAAGGAGTGTGCATACAGGCTGTCGGGCGTGAATGAGCAGACTCCCACCAGATCTGGTTACCTTCGATCTTATCACTTCAGAACCTATATAAGGAGCCCTACCCAGTAGGCAAAGGTACGCTATTTTCTAAGCTCACACTCCCTCTCCGTGATTCTAAAGACCGTTGAAAGGATTTATAGCTGATTATCACACCCGAGTTGTTTGGTAGGGATCACCTCCCTACTCAGTAAACGTGTGTTCATCTTTGACAGGTATCAGCAGAGGCGAGCAAAGGCTTGTAGCAGGTTGCGGGTGCGAGCAGCAGTAGCAAGGCAGATTGGAGCTGGTCGTCGTGTTCGTAGAGCTTGTAGATTTTCTGCGTAACAACACATATAACTATGTTAATTTCTCCAAGAATATAATGGAAGGAAGGTTCATCTGAGTGCACTCAGATCATCATTAAATGCACTTGAATAAATCAGGGACAAGTTATGAATGGCACATACTTTAGCATAGTGCCTAGTTAGCTCAAGGGCAATGTTTAACCATGCCTATGGTTCTTGCCTTTCAATACAAGGTTCTAGGGGAGTGCTTTAATTAGTATACGTGTAACATTTGCATCGCCCCCTTGCTAGTGTTCCACCCAGTGTTTTGGAGCAGGAAGAGGGAAGGAGTCGAGGAGAGAAAAATTGTTGACTCAGAAGACATACCTCTTGAGTAAGTTGACTAATGGTGACCTCTTAATGTGCTGTGCATGCGTGGAAAGCATCCTGGTATCAAATCGTCATCCTCTCTTGACACAGATTTGCCCAAGTAGCTGTTTGGTGTAGTTTTTCCTTACTTGTGGTGGAGTTGCCAAATCATTATAAGTTAGTGTAGTGTTAAAGAAAGGGACAAAACCGTAGCTTTCAGAGTTCTACTTCTGCATCTCTTATGCAGGAGTACATATTTCACGTAATGGCATTACAAATTTAGAATTTGCAGAAACACGACTAGTAGTTTATTTATCGTAACTTGATTGACATGATACTACTGGGAAAACTATGATATTCTACTTCTAGAGAAGATAAATTACATGAAAAATAGATAAAGTTGGGAATGTGTACTATTTGATGATGTAAAGGAAAAACAAATGAATTTCCATTGTAAGTGATGCTGGGAGATCTTTTTCAAAAACTTTCTCTGGCCCGATCAAAGTGTTAATTTTCATTTTTAAAAGTGACTATGTATAAGTATCAAATCATTGTGTCATTTAAATATTTTGGATGTAGGTAATTAGATATTAATCAACTGAAAGTATATTTAAACAACAATTGTTGAAATTTGAATAATTTGGATAGACAAGCAAATCGGTATGAATATTTAGTCAACTGTCAACCTTGTTCACCAAAAGGAATTTTAGTGTGGCCCTTTGCATGCAATTGAAGGAGTATGAATTTGTACCCCATATATCCAACAGTAGACTGGAAGATGAAGAGGAGCTTGGACAAGGCCTAGTTCAGCTGAATAGAGTTAGGTAGCTAGAACATGG
This sequence comes from Lobelia cardinalis, assembly GCA_028566635.1. Taxonomy (NCBI): domain Eukaryota; kingdom Viridiplantae; phylum Streptophyta; class Magnoliopsida; order Asterales; family Campanulaceae; genus Lobelia; species Lobelia cardinalis. Next base: position 2,253,649 of record JAOWAN010000047.1, on the reverse strand, counting down.
AGTATGATGATTTTTATTTAAACTTAAATAACATATAGTTCTACCTGTGTGTAGATTGTAGGATTGTTCTCCCAAAGCAAGAGTCATTTGCAATTTTCATTATAGATGAGTAGAACCAAGCTAATAAAGGAAGTTGCAGATACTGGGCTCTGATTGTTTGTAGATGTACATGATCTTTTAAGTTACTGCCATCATCCTGCTGATATGATATGCTAGAGTGTTACCATGTTACGTGGGCTGGGTATAAGTTTTGAATCCGATGTGTATCTTGTTGTTCAATCAGCCTAAACTCCAAATATTATTCGGAAGATGTATTAAAAAGCTGGAACTGGTGCATGACTTGGCGATATGCATTTGAATTGATCCAATCGAATATATAACTCCCTTTGACCCAAATGATCCGATAAAAACTTTTCCGCCCCCCAAAGTGTCCATCATAATCCAGTCCGCCCCCCAGCACAATACTTAACCCATTCCGCCCCCAATTGAAGAACTCGACTCAATTAACCCTCCAGACCAATTTTCGGTGATAAATTAGGCATGTGACTTACACATGATGGGTAATTTTGTCAATTACAAAAAAAAACCTCTAATCCCAGAATCTACTCTCTAAAATACAATCTATTTTCATCTCCTTCAACCTCTATTCAATCCATTGAAGAAGCTTCAACCCAGATTTAAAAATTTCATGCCAAACCTCCCCCACTAGTGTACCACTCATCCTACATCACTCTGTTTTCTCTTGCTTCCCTCGACAGCACTAGATTTTGAAGGGGAAAGGATAAGGTGAGCAAAGAGTGCTACAGTGACCACAACTAAAAATTGTAAACCATTAACTTTCCAGCAGCCTCTTTGCCAATGCAAACTTCATCGTGGGATTTTGATCTGCTTGAGTATCAAGTGGAAAGATTGAGGTTGAATATGCTTCCTGTAGAGCTGCCTTCTCTGGTACCCGAAATGTGATGAAGGCAGGTGCTGTATAGTAAACAGCCTTCTCTAGCTTGATGGATCTGAAAATAAATCCCCAAAACTATATTCAAATCAATCTGGAAATATTAGGACATGAAGCAGGCTTCAATTCCCAGCTAAACAATGGAGAAATAATGGATGAAACACAAAACAAAACCCTTCATCCAAATCAATATTCACTTGTATTCCAGAAATACAACCAAATCAACTTCATCACCTCACCCTTCATCCAAAACCAAACCAATCCAAGAAGAAAGAGGGGAGAAGTACTGAACACCAGAAATATCGCTGGAAGAAGAAGAAGAAAGAAAGAAGAAGAACCCAGGACTGGACTGGATTCATTCATGTCGTCAACATCTCCGGTCTCTCTCTCTCTCTCTCTCTCTCTCTCTCTCTCTCTGTCTCTCTCATCTCCTGCATCTCTCAACCTTTGATCCCAAAATCCCAAATCCCAGATCCATGTCCACAATCCCCCTTTCTCTCTGTCGATTTTATCTTCAGCACACCCAACTTACAAACCCAGATCTAACACAACACATGAGATGTGTTTCAAACTCCCCATGTCCCCATGTCCCCACGTTGCATCCACTACTCCCGTCTCCATTTCCGAATTCCCCTAGTCAACGCCGCTAAAGCATGTTTGAAACCCAAAATTTCTCAATTGCTACAAATTTTCTCTTTGAAAATAATAAAGGAAAGGGGAAAATAAATTAGGGAGATGGAGAAGGAGGACATGAATGCTGATTTGCAACCATTAACTTGTTCCAATATTGTTCAGTGCATTATCGAAATTTTTTGGTGAGATTCATTTGAACACACATGAACCCTAGTTTCTAAAGGTTGAAGATGAATTAAAAAAAAACTCTTTTGCCCCTTGAAATGTTAAAAGAATAGCAAAAATTATCGAAATTGGACCGAAATTCAGTCCTGAATTGATCTGGGGGTTAATTGAGTCGAGTTTTTCAATTGGAGGGCGGATTGGGTTAAGTATTGTGCTCGGGGGCGGATTGGATTACGATGGATACTTTGGGGGGTGGAAATTTTTTTATCCCAAATGATCGGTTCCCTTGGAAGTCAAACTCTTAATATTTTTACTTCATTTTCCATTTATATCCTATAAAATATGCTAAAGCTACATGATATATGCATGACTTGTAGAAGTACCACACATGAAAATTAAGGAGAACTAGGAAAATTGATGAAACTTTACAACTTCAATTTTGGAATGTGACTCTTATCTTGGGAGAACTAAACAGAAAATATGGCTCCTTTTTGTGGGATCAAGGTAGTTTGTTGATCATATTTACTGTTTTATAAATACTTACGCCTTCCGTCCCATTGGAAATGTTACACTTTGGCTAGGCACAGAGATTGAATTAGAAAAAGGGTAATTTTCATAAAAGCCCTTTACGTGTGTGGCTCATATTAATCCCTTGCAAACAGGATAGTTTAGTAAAGTGAGATGGCCCACAAAGGAAAGTGTAACCCTTCACGTGGGACAGCCAAAAAAGGAAAGTGTGACCCTTCAATTGGGACGGAGGGAGTAAATTTATTGAAAATTTAGGAGGTTAAACTTTTGATTTATTATATCATGCGAGAAACATCAAAACATGTGGCATTGTTGATTATAAATTGATCTCCAGATACTGAATGGATATGTGTTGTTATATTCAACAATTTGCCACTAGTGTAGTACACATGCCATTCTCTGACCTTCATCTTCTTTTGGCAAATAGTAAGAGAGAGATAGAGAGGCCAAGTATTTGATCTCTGGTGATCTTTCTTCTGTTCCTTAGCTCCGTAGTAAAAATGGTAGAAATGGTTGACCACTAAAAGGAGGTAGTGAAAAAGAAAAAAAAAATTCTAATACCCTGGAAACGACTAAAAGGATGCACATCCAATTGCACCCCAGAATCGATGTAGCATTTGGCTTACAAGCACTATGACATTATTATTTAAATAGGTGGTGTAGTAATTTCCTTTATCCTTGGTTATTTGTAATCTATTCTTCTTATCTTCAACTGAGGAATGTGATTACCAGGATATTACCTAGTATTTAGCTTGTTACGCTAAAGCGCTTCATTCTGCTGCTCTTCTTAGGAATCTTAAACTCTTAAGTAAAATTCTGCATGTTGCAGTATTTTACCTCTTATATCATGCTATATCTTGCTTATTCAGATATCCTGCACATATTCTCCTACTTGCCAAGGGATCTGAACTTCCTCGAGCACACTACTAATATGGGCTTTAAAGAGTAAGTTGCTTGCACATTTTTGTTCCCAAAACGCATTATAGAAACCTATATCTGATTTTCCAGTTCGGTCTTTGGTCATGGAGATGTTAAAGAGATCTTTATGTGAATATTCCCAGGTTTCAAAGGGCAAGGCCTATTATTGTCGATCCAGGCTTGTATCATTCAACAAAATCGGGGGTGTTTTATGCCAAAGAGAAAAGATCAATGCCTTCTTCTTTTAGGTTATTTACAGGTATTGCCTAACATGTGTCATATATCCTTCAACTTCTTTAATTTTAAGTGGGTGTGGGAAGGGTTGAACCTAATATCTCATATATTAATGTGAACCAATTTCTTCACATCTTTATACAACCCTATTTCGTTTCATTGAAGGGAATAGTGTACTGGGAACTATAATTTCTTGAAGTATACTGTATGCTTAACCTTTGTTGTTATAACAAAATGCTAATACTGCAATGACATCAACTACATAATCAATGAAAGTTTACTGATACGTGTACTCAGTTGATGCATATGACAGAATAACCGACACTTAAGGGGATGATCTGAAAAGAGTGGCTTATCTTGGAAACATTGATTGTTGTCACTTTAGGTTCTGCATCACGTGCTTTTGCATCCGCAATAACAATCATTGTTATGACACTATGTTCCCCACTTCCCATAGAGGTGTTCAATAAACACTCTTCTGTGATGGTGGGCCGGTGGCTAGTGGCAACTAACAACGTTGTTGGAACATTTTACAACTCTGTAGTTGAAGATGATGAAAATTTGATGCAGGTAATCTTAGGTTTGGAATCAAAATATTAGGCTTTAACTGTAGTTATATTTTTCATTACGCTGTTTAATAGCCCCAGTTGCCTTTGCTTAGATAGGCTTATGTAAAGCTTACCTCCCGTCGTGTTCCAAGTCCTTGAATATGATTTTAAGCTCGAGGGATGTACAAGCAGACCTTAGCTTGAGGCGACTAAATATGATATTCACAAAAATACATCAACTAGTATATGGTTTTCCGATGACTTTTTTGTCTAGTTTTAACATGGACTCAGGTAGAATTCGAGCTCTTCCAGATTCATATTGGTTTCAAGTTGAATTCAAACATGTCCTGGGCCAGCTTGAATAAGGTCTTCCAATATACACGTCATGTTATAGTATGATTTTTAGTTAGGCTCGTGGTATGAATGAGCCTAGCTTAGGGTGGTTTAGCCTGATAATCACAAGATACATCAATTAGTGTCTATCTATTACTTTGGCTTAAGTAGAGTTTGAGCTCTTCCTGTCTCATGTGGTTTCAAGTTGAGTTTAAACATGACTTGGGCCTCCTTAATTAAGGTCCTCAAAATTTGCATGGCATGTTATTGTATGATTTTTAGTTAGGCTCATCGTATTAATGAGCCTAGCTCAAGTGGTTTGAATTAGCTCGATAACCACAAAATATATAATTTAAGTATTGCATCTATTTACATATATTTTATATTTTTGACTTAGGCCCTGTACATCGACTTCATGAGCTCTTCATTTGCGTTTGGATGGGTGATTTATTGATTTGGTTTTTGGGTTTTTGTAATGATTATAGTAAAAAGTAAGAGAGAGATAAAGTGTGGGATCAATGAGAGAAAAATCAAAAATCAAAAAATCTGGGTGAAAATCACTTAGGAGAACACAATTGATTCAGGGTTGAAGATAAATGGGTGTAGCTTGGCTGAACTTGAGTAAACTTGGTAATTCTTAAGCATATACCGCAGTTTTTATGATTCAAAGCATATTTTTGACTTTGGCTCCAGTAAGGTTTGAGTTTGGGTCTACCCCTTGGATTAGGTTAGTCGTATTGAAAAACTCAGCAATCATGAATGTATCTTTTATGCATATATTGATGCATATAGTAAATGTTTGGAGTTACGCCCAAGTAAAGCTTGAACCCTGGAATCTAGCTCGAACATAATCTTAGGCTCATGGTATAAGTGATCCCAGCTTCGGTTGTCTAGAGTAAACTCGGTAATCCCAGAGTATATTGGTAGACAATTCAAGTACCATGTTTTATTGTTCATGAACACAATTTGACTCGCTTTGAGACGGGGAGAGTATATGTTTAGACTTAGGCTTAATTATAGACTGAGCTGTGACTAACTCGTATTGGGTTCAAGTCGAGCTCAAACAAGATTTTCGGCTCAACAATCCGTAGTTCACTCAGCTTGAATAAGCTTGCAATCAGCTTTGATATATTCATTTGTTCTGTCTGGTAGGATCTGTAGTATAAATGGTCACATGATGTCGAGTTTCAGCCTCTTGTTATCATCTGATCTCCTGACTTTACATCTTCAGGTTCTGCATGGGTGGTGCTTACAAGACCCTTTCTCGAATTCTGTGTAGGCGGATGGGACAATCTCCCTCGCACACTTCTCTTGTACTATACAAATTTCTTGTCTTCAGCAGAGGGTTACTTCCACACGTTGGTATGCAACCATAAAGAGTATCAGAACACGACTGTCAACCACGACTTGCATTACATTAAATGGGATAATCCTCCAAAGCAACATCCATTAAATCTTACTATGGACCATTTTGATGAGATGGTGGAGAGTGGGGCCCCCTTTGCTCGTAAGTTTGCCAAGGATGACGCTGTACTTCACAAAATTGATAAAGAGCTCTTGGGAAGGTCCAGTGGCTGGTTTACCCCTGGGGGATGGTGTGTGGGGAATGCAGTTCAGGGTAATGATCCTTGTATAGTTTATGGGAGTGTAGATGCAATTAAACCATCCATAAGTTCACTGAGATTAGAGAAACTTATTGCAAATCTTCTTAGTACTGAAAATTTCAGGACTAAACAGTGCAAAGATGCCAAAGAATAGTTCTCTCTCTCTCTCTCTCTCTCTCTCTCTCTCTCTCTCTCTCTCTCTCTCTCTCTCTCTCTCTCCCCCCATGTTTGTGCGTGTGGTGTGGGCACGTGCATGTGGATATGTGTTGGCCCAAAAGTTATGCCCGTTCTTGGCATTTCCTTAACTCACAAACTTCTGCATTTAGGCTCCCATGACTCACAAACTTCTGACTGAAACTGAGCTTTCCTTGTCAGCTCTATGATCATAGATCTTCTCTTAGACTCCATGAATCAGGCTAATTTCGAAGTGAGGTCTGATCTCACAATATTCTGAAGAAGTCTTAAGCAATTCACTGAAGTATCAACATTTCCATAATTGCCTAGATAGCAAAATAAGCTGCTGTCCAAAATTGATATGGAATAATGTCATTACATAATAGAGTGCAGATGAGATAACAGATGCTACTATTCCATGAATGTCTTAATTCATAATCAAGGAGCTTTAATTCAAGCGGTATTCCTTCTTCTTTCCTAACGGAGGGACAAAGACTCGATTCTCGTCAGAAAAATTCATACGCATTCCCTCTTCTTCCCTAACGGGGAGTCATGGACTCAATTCTCGCCAGAAAAATTCATACGTAACTGTTGAAATTTTGAAGAGTTCAAAAAAGTTCGTTAATTAACAAAGAAAATTCCAAAACTACCCTTGATATGCGATAATACTGGAAAAAAGCACGAGTAATCAACTTTTAGGAATATGAACATATATATAACGTGGACGTCTTAAAAAGGAAAGAAATAATCATCAACTAGTGTACACAAATAAGGGTTCATTGGCTGCCAATTATTTATATATCAGCAGGTTATTCCAGGATGACCCCCTCTAGACATATAGGAGTGGGACGTAGTCATCTTGTACAAGTTTATTCCCCATTCCAATTCGTCCATGTGTTGGCCTACCTCCACCACATTCTATTTTCCCTGTCCTCTCAACATTTTCTATGGATCTTTCTATCCTTATTCATGACAATTACTAGTCATACGATCATAAGCACCAAGCTTTTGACCCTATGGGCATTTCGGTCATTTTCTGCCTGTCTTATATATTCCAATTGTGGGATCTAAATTGCATCCATCCACCAGTTTTTTTTTTTAAAACTTTCACCGTAGAAGTTTCCACCCTCGTACTTTTAAAAATGGTGGAGGAGGCAAATCACGAAATGTACTTCTTTAGCTGATCAGGTGTTTGGACTTATATATCGACCGATCTCCATCAGCTTTTTCGGGAGGCATGTATAGTTCACATAACCTTCATTATTGTTTAGATTGTATGCCTACAAATCAAATTAGCAATCATGGTAATATTATAGCTATATATAACCCCTAATTAACCTTCATGCAAAATGCTGTGTGCATGGCTCATTATTGCCATTGGACTCCCATAAGTAATTATGACCAAATTTTACATTTCTATTATAGTTAACTACCTACACCTAGCTAGAATATACCACCATTTCCTTTGTTGCCTTATATATTAGGGCAAATTATATCATGCGCCTAGGCACACGGTATACCAACTGATATATTAGGGTTTATAACTATTGGGAATTAGAGATTAAAAATGAAAGATCTGTCTCCATATTGCTCTGGCAAGCACTACTAGAAAATGGCTGAATAGCGACTGACTTGAAGAATAGTGTAGACACCCCATTTTTGACCCCCGGCAAATTAGGGTTTCTACCGGGGAATTTCTACTCAAAAAAGAATTAAA
>JAOWAN010000047.1:2213755-2231145 GCA_028566635.1 Lobelia cardinalis | reverse complement strand
TGTGTGCCATCACACACATAGTGGTGGGTCCCATTGTTAGTGGACCCCACCACTATGTGTGTGATGGCACACACTTGGGCACACACTTGGGCATAGGAAATCCGGACTCAATTTACTCACTATCACTATGGAATATGGATACAGAACAGAACCGTACAAAGAATCTAAAAGAAAATATTCGCAAATATATTCAAAATTTGCCCGGACTTTAACTGACCAATTTACCCGACAATTCAACAAAACACACGCGGTCACCTGCCCGAAACCCGCCAACGGGCAGGTCCTAACCCCGAGGTCCCCCCCTCCTCCCTCCAATATTTTAGCTTACCCAATTCTTGACTTCCCCCACTCCACTACCACTTATCTCAAAGCACCCGTCACCATCCACCCCTCTACATCAAAGGTGGCGCGTTTGGTTCCACGCGCCACTCCTCTCCTCTCCCCTTGAATGCAAAGGAAAAGGGTAGGTGGAGGATGGGTCAAAGACTGAGCTGCGTCGACCATGGCAGTGAACACCCATTTTTCAGTGTAGTCCAAGATGGAGACTTTGACTCTGTTCAAGCCATGGTTGATGATGACCCTGCTGTTCTGGATCGAGTCACTGTTCATGGGAGGCTCTCTGGGCTTCATGTTGCAGCTGCTAATGGGCAGATCGAGGTGGGCTTTTTGAACTTCTTTCATTTTTAGATGTGAGTTTATAGAAAAGTGATCTTGATTTTTTTTTTTTTTTTTTTTTTTTGGGTGTGCTTAGGTTCTCTCTTTGCTGTTGGATCGGGGTGTGGATCCAGATAGTTTGAATCGCCATAAACAGGTAATGTCTGTGTTAAATGAATGTTTGCATACTGTCGGAGGCAAAATTTCAATGGGATGTTTTTGATCATTGTGTATTTGTGTTTTATTTGGTTTTTGGTAAAGGAAATTGTGTGGGCATATTGCTTAATTACTCACCTGTGATTGGTGTAGACCCCATTGATGTTAGCTGCAATGCATGGGAAAATAGCATGTGTGGAAAGGCTTATTCAAGCAGGAGCAAATGTAAGTTTATCTTTTATGTTGCCCCTTCATCCCAAATGAGTGTAAAGATCTGATCAATGATCATGAAACCCAAAAGAAAAAAATTGTTCCTGATCTCACTTCATTCATGAACATGGTTATATCACTACATGAACAAATCTTAGCACTCATTTTGGGACATTGGAATTACTATTTTATAGTGATGATAAGCATTTTAAACGTTTTTATCGCAATGAACATGGCCAAACATATGCTCAGCTAGAAATCATAATACTTAGTTGCTTGGGGCCAAGAACTAACTAATCACATTTGTTTCTGCTAGGTTAAGATGGAAAGATGGCATTTTTTTTATCTGGCATTCTTGTACTGCTATTGATTTGACTGTTTTGGGGACTGATTAATGATGATGACCATGTGATGTATACTTTTGTAGATATTGATGTTTGATTCACTACATGGACGAACATGTTTGCATTTTGCTGCAAATTATGGCGCCCCAGATTGCCTACAAACTATTCTCTCTGCTGCCCATTCTACCCCCGTTGCAGATTCTTGGTAACTCCTCCCTCTCTTGTGACTAAATGATACTGGAAATGTACTTATGATCAGTACCTGTAGACTGACTTGTCAATAGAAACTACTTTTCACCAATGAAGTTGTTAGTAACGTGATGGAGGTGGTTCTATTTAAAAAAACCACTCTTTAAGTATTCTAGGATCGGTCATACTAATTCTATGATTGGGATTGAATTTCAGGGGGTTCAGTAGATTTGTGAACATAAGAGATGGCAGTGGTGCAACCCCACTGCACTTAGCAGCTCGGCAAGGGTGTTCTGAATGTGTTCATATTCTGCTAGATCGTGGTGCTCTTGTATGTGCTTCTACCAGTGGATACAGGTAAATTTACTGGTCAATATTCTTTTTGCCTCTCAATTTCCTTGATAAACTATGACTTGAGTACAAAAATGTCCCCCTTGCAGCCGCCTTGGAAATACACCACTTCATTTGGCAGCTCATGGGGGTTCTTTGGACTGTGTCCGGGAATTACTTGCTTGGGGAGCAGATAGACTTCAAAGAGATTCATCTGGGTGAGCTTGTACACACAATTCTTGGTAGATTATCTTTGCTCGTACATTAGAATCTACTTAAGTCCATTTTGAAAAAAGGTAGGTTCCATTTGTTCCTGGGGAAATGATTTCAAGATAACTTTTCTTGAATTTCTCGTGTTTGGTAGCTGTAGGAAACTAGTCAACTATAAGTCAATCACAAGTTCCCCATGCTCCTAAATAAGAAAAGGACTAACAGATCTGAGCTCGTGAGTCAGTTTCCTAGTAATGAAGCTTTTCTTTCTCCCACTTTTATCTGTAGTTAGCTCTACTGAAAAAATGTTCCGCCAAGTTTATTTACAATGAAAATGACTTGAATGAAGAATTTCCAGGTGCATTAACCATACATAAGAAATTGAAGACATTTACTTAAAAAATATGCCCATAGATCAATTTCCTGAAGTTATTTTTCTTGTAGCGAACAATGCTCTATTAGGTTAATCCTCCTATCCTTGTTTTCTGAATCAAGCATCTTTTACATAGTCACAATTTAATTAAAGGTGAATTATTAATCATAAAATCCAATCAATTTTAGATAAAATAATCACAAAGCAAATAGGGATCTTGATTTTGATAAGAATATCTCAGACAGTTTAAGCTTGTATTCTTTAATGACTACTGCCACGGATACCATGGACGACACCCAATAGTTCTGTATAGTAGCCTCATTACGAAGCTTGGTATTCAGAGTGTAGGAATTCACAACAGTATTCCTGAGAAGAGACCCAGTGTTCAGTGTCTGCAAACAGAACTATTCAGTTACGATAAACATCTGACAGTAATCTGCTTTCATTATTCAGATAATATCATGTAAATTGTGCAAAATGTATTTACTAAAGAACTGAGTGGGTCCTGTGCAGGAGAACACCGTTCATGGTTGCTCTAAAGTACAAGCATGAAGCTTGTGCAGCCTTGTTAAACCCCTTATCTCCTGAACCTCTCATTTGGCCATCACCATTGAAGTTCATCAGTGACCTTGATCCTGAGGCCAGAGAGCTATTAGAGAAGGCCTTGATTGAAGTAAACAAGGAGAGAGAAAAGTTGATACTGAAGGAGACTATCAACTCATCTGCATCTCCACAGCATTCTGATTGCGGGGTTCCCGATGATTTGTCAGAGGTAACTTCTGCTGCCAAAAATCTCGTATTGCCTCGTCTGTAATTATCTTGAACTTCAAGTATAGCTAGGGTATAGTTATGTTTCATGTTAAGCATCTCTCTACTTCGATTTGTGATTTTCGTATTCACTGTGAGGGTTCCTTCCAATAGGCCAGCGAGGTGGAGCTGTGCTGCATTTGCTTTGAGCAGGTTTGCACAATAGAGGTCAAGACATGTGGTCATCAGATGTGTGCTCATTGCACCTTAGCCTTGTGTTGCCACAACAAAACCAACCTTGCAACTACTTGTCCGAAATCCCCACTTTGCCCCTTTTGTAGAAGCACAATTACTCAACTAGTTGTAGCCAAGCTCAAACCAAGCGATGATATAGAGATGGACTTCTGTCCCACAAAACCAAGAATATCTTCAAGAAAATCCTTTAATCTCAGTGAAGGCAGTAGCAGCTTTAAAGGACTATCAGCCCTTGGATCATTTGGGAAGATGGGTAGAGGTAGTTCAGCAAGAGTTGATGCTGAGTGTAATGAGGCTTTTGACAAGATTTGAACCGATGGCGATGAACTGTCACTGCTGCCATTATAGCGTAATGCCTGGAAAGTTTACAAGGAATCTGAAGATTCCCAACGGCGAGATAATGTCCAAGGGTCAGTGAGGCTTTCTTAGCTCGGAGAGGCAAGACAGTGACACTGTTTTTGTATGATGATAATGGCGAGCTGTTTCAGTGGCTGCTTTGCTTGTAAGAAAGGAAGTTGCCCCGTATGATTATAAAATATTTCATGTAGAACATTTTCCGAAGGAAATATATCTATATATGAGAATATCTAGTCCCTTTGATCAAAGGAGGGACACAAAATGAAATGTGCTTTTCATTTTTGCTCTCAAGACCTTTTCTTGTTCACTTAATTGTTGAATGAAGTTGGAGTTATTGAAGCAGCTGCTGGCAACTTCATGGAGCTAGTTCAAAATTGACAGGATATTTGGAGTACTTAATTAGGCTTGAGCTGATAAAAGCTATTCACTGCATATCTTGTCATGTGCAGTCGAGTTCAAACCATTTGCTTTGTTCATATACCATCCCATCCCAATCCTTGCCTTTCCTTTTGAGAAATTTCTACCAATTCATTGGAACTTCTCAACGTTTAAATTTATTCACGCAATAACAAGTTCCACACCCTATTTGCTGGATAGAGATTGATGGCAAGGAGTGAAAATGAGGCAAGCCTATCTCGAAGCACAATCACACCAATATCAACTTGTTTGGTTTCTTTTTCTTGTATGGCATTGTTGAACTCTTAAAATGTCGCGAGCTAATTTAAATGTTAAATTGCTGATGTAATTAGAGCCTGAGCACAGTTTGCTATGGGAGCATTCTATGCTTATCTTGGTTCATCTACAATTAACCTGGCCTATAATAAACGACAACCATAATCACACCATATCTCGAGTTTTCTGATTTCTTCCTGTTACATCACATCATTACCCCCATTAAGATGCTGGTTAAACGAACTAAGATCCCTGAGCTTAACTTGTTACCTCTTGAGGCACTCCGTGGTTGGCTTGGTTCATTTAGTTCAGTAATTTTTCTGAAGCAGGGTGATCTCGACTCAGAAGAAACCCTTTACAGAACCCTTTAAAGGATGTCCCAAGTGATCGAGCGAGTCAAATAAGAAATAAATGCTCGTGTTGAAGACCATGATGATAAGAAATAAATGCTCTTTCAAAAATGACACAATGTATATATAAGTCATGATAACAACCAAGTACTTCTCTACGAGGGAACCTAAGGGGTGGCTCAGTGGTAGAGCTGAGCTTTGTAATATGTAAAGTCTCAGGTTCGATTCATTCCCATGACCCCTTGGGGCTAAAACATATATATATATATATATATATATATATATATATATATAAGTACTTCTCCATGATCTACTATATATATATATATATAGAAAAATGATTAGCTACAAACCACAAATGTCGTACAAACGTGCGAGCCTGTTGTATTTAGTACATTTTTGTTGTATTTTCGTTAATTTTGTTGTATCTTAGTTTTTTAGTTGTATCTTAGTAAGACCCTGTTGTATCTTTTTACATTTTTGTTGTATCTTCGTATCTTAGTTATTTTATACGATACAACAAAAATATACTGAGATACAACTGGTTTGCACGTTTGTACTATATTTGTGGTTTGTAGCGGAATAAGGCCATATATATATATATATATATATATATATTCTAATACAACAACCATCATTGTAAAATTCATTCAAGGCCCCTAGGCTTATGTTACGATGATCAGGATTCTTTGAATAACACACATGGAAAGCTTTCTAATGTGGTCGTGTGGTGCAATGTTCCAGCTCAAAGGTATAAAATAATTATCAAAGTGTTGACTTTATGATCACAATGCTCTCAGGTATAATCACAATTCACAACTGCAACTAATCTACGTGAAATATGGTGTCATACTGTCATTTACTATGCTAATACGATTTGATGAAGGAGACAGGCACGGAATCTTTTTTTTGAGAAGCACAAAAGTGATTAATTAATGGGTTTATAGACTAACAATATTGTATTGCTCTTCAACAAACTACTTTTATCTTACCAATGAAGTTGCAGTTACTCTTTTTGAGTCTTGAGGAAGTTTCCCCTCATGATCCAGCCCTTGTTAATCACATAATCAATGCAAGTTAAAGGTCAAGACTTAAATCAAGAAGATGACACCAAATTTCCATAAAATGGAAAAAAAGAGTCGAAAATGGTAATTTAATGAGTAAAATTGCCACATAAACATGAAAGAAGTAATGGGGCTCCATACTCTTCACTACGCTCCACACCTGCAGACCAAGAACTCGAACACCGAGTGGGAGGAGCGACATGGTCACTGACAAATAAGGTGTTCGGGTTCGGGTCAGACACGGGCAAGACCTGTGAGAAGTCGTCGGGCCCATAGAAATTTGGGCTTTGATTCCTCCTGTAAATGATGGCAGCTCTTCTCTCTGATTCTAGAAAGTGGCCAAGAGAGGGAGCCATGTCATTGTTGTTCTGGTTGTTGTTGGTGGTGACAGCATCAGTGCTTAGCTTTGAGCAAAGTGAAAGTAACCAAGTTTTTGGTTTGGAGTTACTAATCTTCTTGCTGTCCTTTAAGGTATCTGCTGAGGTTCTTCTTCTTCCCCTTGTAGATCGCCGAGAGAGTTCTAGAATGTTGGAAACACCAAGTAACGTTCCAAGAGTGATGCTTCTGTCATGGAAGAATGAACCAGTTGACTGCAGAAAGATGTTCAAATGGATGAATTACATTCCAGAAAATACACAGAAATCAGAAAGCACCAGATGTAATAGCACTAGCAAAAACACAAAACAAATTTTATAATAGCAGTTAATTGTATCCTTAATTAACCAGAACTAATATGAATATGGCTTCTGGTTTATGTTTCATTCTGAGCACAGTCAACATATCAAAATAGAACATGCAGACATTTCTGTAAAAAGTCGGCATCATGCTACAGGTAGACACAATTGCTTGATATCTTTATCTCAAAAAGTAGTAACTAGGTTTAGTGACATTATCTGAAAAGCAAAAGAAAGAATAGGACTGAAGACTGTGAGTAGGATATTATCAAACTTTTGTGTTTTTGAATTTCATTAGTGGGTTCATTGTAGTTCATTTAACTTCTAGTTACCATTCCAAGATAATATTTTTTTGAAAATAATACTCTCTAAAATTACAGCAGATTCCTTTTTCAGAATAAATGCACAAATATACACACATCTAATATTGCAATTTCTTAGAAAACAAAAACAGGACTCGATTCCATAGAATAGTTGTCTAAACAGGTCCATGCTTCATCAATATAGTAATAATGGCAAATCCCCACTACATAGTTGTCCTTTCCAATATCATCAAAAAGTTGAGAATAATAGTAGTAAGAACTTTGCTTTTCTTGGAGAGCAAAGTTCTTCACTTCACTCATTGTGATTGGAAACCCCATTACAAAAGCAAGCAGGAAACTTGAATCCATGAACTGGTATAAACATGAAGGCTGGACACATGCTGAGTGGAACTTATAATATTTTAGATCAGTTGTTTTATTTCAATTGGGATCCACATTCGAGCTCTGACTCGATTACTTCATGCAACGCAGCATTTAACAAGCTGATCACAAACTCAGCCTAGAAAAATGATATAAATATAAATTGTACTCTATGTATTCTGTGATTACAGAACTTACTCAAAATGCCCCAGTTGGGGTGGTCTATACTAAGAGCCTAATATCATGCTCTAGCTCGATTTCAACCAATACAAGTCGAATCAACCCATCATCTCCAATGGCCTTTTAAATTTATTTTGTCTATTTTTGTTTCTAGTAGTGAACAGAGGACCATGTTCAAGCATTATCTTAACTTCTTATTTTCTCGAAAAAAAAAAGTGCAAGTCTTTAGACTTCTCGGGCCCCATAGGAGAGAATAAACTGGAAAATAGAACAGAGTCCAGAGACTCAAAACATCCATCATTGAAAGCATGTGAAAAGAGTAAAGTGGTGCATTCAACTTTAATAAGCATGCCCCCCCCCCCTCTCCTCTCCCCCAAATCTGCAAATCTGCCTGACACCAAAAACAATATAACATGAAGCACTTAACCATTCACATTGGCACAATCAACAGAAGCCAAACCTTTACAAAGTAATAGTGACCAGTTAGCTTCATTTTTAGGAAGACACTACCAAAATTGTCGTTCAAGTAATATCAATGGTTTAATTTATCTTTAATAAATCACTTTAATCACTTGTCCACACCATAGGGTGCTTCCCATTTTCTATTGTTCCAACTAAGGAAAATCACAGTTGGTATACCGAGCGTCTACTTTTTTTTTTTCTAAATGTACATAATGATTAAAAATGGGCAACTGTAACTATATATGCAATTGAAAATAATAGGAGTGAGTGAGAGTTTATGGGTTTTATTGCTCCAGTACAAATGTTTGTGAAATTCTACATTAACATTGCATTTATATTGTGAAATCATTAGTGTATTTGTTGCTGTTTTCATCCATGGCAATATAGCATTTCTTAAAATGGATTTCTGTACAGTAACTCATACCATTAATATCATTGCAGAGACTTGAACAAAAAGCATTTACTTTTACTTTTCATTGAAGGGGAAAAATGAAATGAATAGAGTTGGAAGCTAGCAAAAGTAGCATGATTGGTGTTTGTGTTTTGACTGCTACAGTGTTCTTACCCAACCCCTATACCCACAACTTATTGAATTGCAAACAAGTTGATCAATAACACACACACACTGATACTAACCTCAGTGTCAAGATCAGAGGAAGAGTCAGTGGAGGAGGTGGGAGAACCAGTGAGGACGGTGTTGAAGGAAATTGAACCATTCATTTCTCTATTTCTCACCAACCCAACTCTGACATTCAGGGGCTGCAACCCAAGCGGCCATCCATCTTCCTGCAAAAAATTCCACCATTTAACCTCATAAAAATTACATCCTGAACTTCAATAAACATTGTGTAAATGCATCCAGAAAGAAACAAAACCAAGATTACACCTTTGCCCACAAAGAGAGCTAAAACTCAAGATTAAAGCTTTGCAAAAACATAATTAATCTATGGAGAAACCCATATAGAAAATGGAACCAAAGATTCTTTTCTTGGATTGAAAAGAAAAAAAAAAACATAAAGCAGATGTGTTTGTGTGTATGTGTGTGAGTGAGAGAGAGAGAACCTGTGGAGGTTGAGCCATGAAGAGATAGCTGTGGTGTCTAAGAAATGGAAAATGAAGAAGGGAGTGGGGAGAGAGAGAGAGAGAAAGAGGTTGTTGTTAGCTGGAGTCAGATGAGGCCACCAGCTCCTCTGCTAAGCAATTAACTGTCACTTTCACTGTTCCATTTCCCTTTCTGAAAACAAATTTGGTGGCAATAGAGTAACGGATTATAATGATGTCAAAATGAGAGAAATACGTTTTGGCTTCACACGGCGTGAGTTTGTGTGTGTGTGTGTGTGTGTGTGTGAGAGAGAGAGAGAGAGAGAGCTTACAGTTACAGTACTCTTACAGAGGCTTCATTTAGATTCAGGGCAGGGTTCTGTTGAAGAGGTAGTGGTGCTGGACGGATGGAAATGGAATAGCAATGATGCCTTTCTAGTACTTTGAAATCGTGAAATAAAGGTGACACACACACACACCCACCTCTGAACTGGAGTGACCGCAAGGGACCCCCCGGGGTTGCGCCGGGGGTCGGGGTTGGAGAGAGGGTTTCAATGACCAAAATACCACAATAACAACTTAAGTAATTCTCAAGCCGAGGGTAGTACAAATTATACACGATCAAATTTTGGTTCCTTTTCATTTCTCATTTTTTTCACTTTTTTTTTCCCTCTTTTTAATTCCATAAATTTCTTCATATATGTTTCATACTTTTTATTTAATCATTATAAAATTTCAAGAATCTAATGTATTATTGTAAAAACTAACCTATCCAATCTCCCTCATCATCGTTTTTTAACATAAATTTAATCCAAAATAATTGTTATATTTGATTATTTTAATCATAATGTTGGTTACCATAGTTTTTTGGATAATTGAAGACACATGAATTAAAATGAAAATGATAAATTTGGAAATTTGGTACTTCATTTATAAAGTTCAAATAATAATATGTTTCTTAAAATTTGCAAAGGGTTAAATTTGACTAGAGAGAGTAATATAGGTGGAGTTCTGAATTAAATTGTTCTTCTAAGGTCTCATTTGGTAGGGGAAAAAGTGAAGGAATGGAGCGATCAATTCCGTTTGACTAAAAACTTTATTGTGTTTGGTTCACATTTTTAAATTTTAAATTTTTTCCAATTTTAAAACAATGTTTTCTATTATTTTTTCCCAGCTTCTTAACAGTTTTTTCAACTATTTATTATTTACTTCTTTTCATGTTTTTTAAACAAATTTTCCAGTTTTTTTATTCACTTTTTTGAAGTCAAAAATAATTTTTGTCGCTTAATATTATTTATCTACAGAAAAAATATATTTATTTTATCACTATTATTTTTTGTACATTAAGGTGTAAAAGGCCAATTTGAACATTACATTACATATTCATTTTGTTTCTAAAGTTTCATTTTCAAATCAAACATGTACGTGTCAAGAAAATGACTGCAATTTCATTCCATTTCTTTTCAATTCCTTTAAAAATCAATTACATTGACCTTTTCCCTCCACTAAAAAACTTTCGGTGAACCAAACGGCTCCTAATAGTTCAAAATGGTCCAAGTAAGTTGCTAGTAAAAATAATTTCTCTAGATAAGAACATCTGATATGGGATTATACATGTCGGTTGCTCTCAAAAGATGCAAATGCAATGGTAAGGAAAGGAAACATCTGCAGCATAACATTTCAACATAGGCAATTTATAGAATTCAAAAAGAAAATTCAACAAACAAGTAGGTCTATTTCTTGAACATTAAAGGGATACTAGGTGAAAAAAATAACGAAGAGGAAGACACACGTTAGGACAGAATGGCCCGCAAAACCGCACAGAGATCCACAAAACCAATCTGTAGAGATAGCCAAAATGGTGGGGAGAGAGAAAATCAAAGATGGCATAAAAGTAGGGCCAAGAAGAAACATGTGCATAAAAGTCTTGTTGACTTAATACGATTTGATCAAAAATTTGGTAAATCTTACATTTGGGAGAATTAAAACAATAAAAATACTCCACAAAATTGTTTGTATGCTTCTATTTGCAACTCTTTGGTGGCTATAATATTGCTTAGATAGATAAGGGAAGGGGCAGTGCAGTCCCAATTGTTTTGCTCTGATGTCTTTATTAACAAAATTATCCATTCCCATACTCACACAAGAGCTAGCAATCTCCGAAGCCATACCCATGCTTCTACAAAAATGGACACCTACCCAGGATTACTCTCATTTCCATGAAAAAGAAAAAAACTTGGACGGTAACATGAAGACGATACAAGCATATAAAGCTATGTCCTTAGAAAACACGAATTATGCAGTGGGGCTTTTTTGTTTGGAACAGGTGTATGTAGAAAGCTTTAACATATGCCATAGTTCAGCTAAGCTTAATATTTGAACCACACAAAAAACATCCATGGTGCCCCAGTTGATCTTGGTGGTCAGTCTTTTTCTTTCCATCAGGCAAGAAAATTTTCATAACATTCATCAATGAACTTGAGGACTTTTGCTGCCCATTATGTAGAAAAGGCCACTAACACTCTGTCCTTGTCTACACACCACAAACCAGCTTCCAGCCAAATAGTAAGAAGATGGGGGATTCTAGTAAACTCAGCATCTGCTAAAGAAGTAAAATACAAACTATATGATGGTTGTTTTACAACATTGTCAATGCAGTTCTTTTGCCTATGAATCATGAGCTGACAGATTACACATACAATCTACCCGCTGTAGCAAATAGATGATTTATGAAGCGACTCAAGGTTCAAAATGTAAAGAAAGGTAGTGGCCAGTAGCAATGTTGGTGGTGAGGAAGAGTTTATAGATTGAGCCGTCTATTCTACATTCGTTTGGAGGCTACATATACCCCAAACTTCAGTTTCGCTATTAACGTACAGGATACGATAATTCCTCGTAAGTGTTGTCACTTGGATTTTTTTTAGATTATATAAGGTACAAGATGTACCAAAAATTACAGCTTGGCAGTCAATGAGCTCATTTCGTTCATCTCTGAGCATGAACTCCAGGTCGATACTCACCAATACCTAGCAAGTCCTGCACATATATGCATAAAGGTTCAGTTGTGAAGATTGGCTTACGACCAATAAAATATCATACATTTGCAATGAAATAAGATAATATGACACCTCTTAGGGCTTAGCTAACAACTCCACAATGTCAAAGTGGTAATTTCAACAGATAGAAGGGTGAAACTAGAACATGACACAAGAATAAGCCTGAATCGCAAGAAATTAGGGGTTAAACAAGGGCATGAACTGAAGTTCAATTAAGGTTATCACAGATTCATATAGCCTAAAGCAAAGAGGTTCAAACTAGTGGGACGTGATCAGACCTAAAATTGGTATATAAAAGTTGCAGAAAATTGAAGCGATAATGAAATACAAAGGAAAATCCTCCAGAAACCAAACTGAAGTGAAGAGCCAACTACGAATGCAATGGTTTAAGTTGTCAAAGTAACAAAAGAAGAGGAAGGCAGGCTGTCAAGCAGAGAAAGCAGCACAATTATTCACCTATCCTAATTTTCTCTCAGTTTTTTCATTCTCTTGCTCCCTTTAAGTATGGCTAGCATAACCAAATTTGACACCTACAATTACCTACATTAGTCTATCTTTGTCAGTAAACTAGTAAATGTGACACACATGAATGCCAAAGCATATGTATTCACTTCTTACTCCATAATTTTTACATAGTTTTAAAAAAAAACATAAGAATATGAGAGACTAATATGTGAGCATTCTGAGAAGGTAAAAAGGCATATGAGAAAAGCGTGATGGGACTTCAAAAGAGGGGTTTCCGACGCCTATTGAAGGAGGGGTTCTGAAAGCAGCATCTCAACTAACGGGGAAAGCATAAAATTTCTCAACAAGCAGTATACAGTTGGTTTAGCTAGAAGCATAGGACCTCAAGGAAATTGGTTGAAAACATAGCCAATTAGTTTGCGTGCACAGAGCAAAATATATTATGGCTGCATTGTACTCAAGCTATGCTTGCTGAAAGCTCAACTCCCCTTGAGCTTGTGTAGGTAAACAAGCCAAACTTGAACACAATGTCAAGCTCGATGGAAGAAATGGGCCAGCTTGGAGAACTTTGGTTACGTACTGCAGAATAAATCAAATTTTTTTAAATTTATTACTCGTAATGCTATTTTGCCAGGCTGCTTACCAGCAAGCTTGAGCTTGGCTTGAGTTCAGCTAAACTCGTTAGGTAAATGAGCCAATGCGATCCCTCGATGACTGCCTTACTCATTTCTATCCAAAAAAATGTTTGGGTACCATGGAGGAATAACAAGAATAAGATGTCATATCAGATTTATATATATGGCATGGATGCATAGTCAAAACTCAAAAGATTGCGAAAGAGAACACTGTCAATGATTACACGGATTTCACACTTTATATGGGATAATCTGGTTCTGGCATCCTTCATAATGACAAAACGGGAAGACAAGTAGCAGAGTAAGCATAGAAAAGTCTAAAGAAGACAGTAAATGTAACAGATTTCATGTACCAACTAAAATCTTCTCAACGTTAGCTTGACGTAAACTTACAAACAATAATATATGTACCTGGCATGCTTTATTCTTCGCTCTTGTTTCTGCGGTGCTGGGAATATCATGATTTGGTTTTAAGAACCTCTTCTCCCGCCGTTCACATGAGCCCCATCCATCTGAGAATCTACCACCTCTGGCATGAAGTATATAGAACCTTAGAAAATAATTTTAAGGAAATTGTAAAATATAGCACTGAAAAAAATGTAAACACAACTCCATCAAGATCCGAAAAGAAAAATACAAAAAACAAAATATGTGCAAAAGGACATACTGCATGTAAGCTCGCACGATAAATTCGGCACGTTGGACGTTACGGTTGTCATCAAATTCAATGGTCTTGTCTTTAATTTCATAAGAGAGATTGAAATAAAATGAAATCTTCCTCCAACCTGCAGATGCAGCATCCAGGTATGCATCAGGGGTGGAATTTACAAGTGAAAACGCATAAAAACGGTTTGTAAATATTGAAACCAAATCGAACCATACGAATCATGAAACCAAACCAAACCAAACCGCACCGGTTCTGTTAGGTTTAGTTTGAACTTTGAACCATGGTTTGATTTTGGGGTTCAAATTTCCAAAATAAAATTCATTTCACGAGGTTCTTTTTTTCTTTTTAGGGAAAGAAACCTATTAATTAAAAGAAATAATGATATGAAATAGGGGATGGATAATGGTTGGACGGTTCAGTTTGATGGTTCTGGCGGTTTGAACCATGGTTTAGGAGGTGAAATCGCAAACCAATCCAAACCATATACATGAAAAAATCAAACCAAACCACTCGAGTTGGTTTGATTCTGTTTCAAACCGCGATTTGGTAGCTTTGATTGCCACTCCTAGCATACATCCATCAACTATGAGAAAATATGGAGAGATCAGAAGTATGAATGTTTACCTGACTTTTTAATGAAAGGATTCCCAGAAATCATAGTGTAATCACTCTTCTCCAGGATCTGTGTCAAAATGAAATTCATTTGCGAGGTTTAAGATCTGTGAAACTGATCACGTTGTAAAATAGCAGAAACTGTAATTACCTATGTGACATCAGGCTATTATCTTGTGCAGTTAAAGTAGTAAGTTTAGAGTGACTTTTAGCTGTTGCATATAGCAGCATATAATTCTCGAGTCTGTTCGAGCAAAGTCAGCAATCAGGACAGTGGTGCAACTAGCAACTATGATTGTTGACATTGTTTTTATGCTCGGTACAGACAGCGGCAAAAATAAATCCATTAGGTACGAATGAATTTAGTGTGCTACATGAATCCTTGTTTCTACAGATAATTATCCTTGATTATACTCTTTTATCATGGTACATGATTTTCCTTGATTCTACATATATATGCCACACGACACTCTGTTGCGCTATGATCAACTATGATTGGTTTGACAAGTCCATCGTAATTCAAGTCTAAACGCAGAATCCCAAAAATGATCATTAAAACTTTACTTCCATCTGATCTGTCAAGGTGTAACTAGTTATGCATACGGACCTAACAATACTCTGATTGAACAATATTAAAGGCAATCTGATATAGTACTTCAGCAATGAAATTACACTAAAATGTAGTACTAGAAATAGATTAACAACGAAATTGACAAGTCGAAGCAAAAAACATACAGCCATGGCAGCATTTTGATACTCTTTGAAAAGTGAAACAGTCGGGAACCGGCCAGCCAAGCTATGTGTCACAGTACTTTCCTCGCTCTTTCCACAGCTGAACGGCGATCCCTCGGAAAAGCTGGGGGAAGAATACGATGGAGTAGTGGGCGTGGTCTGCTGCACGTGCTTAACCACAGCCAAGGCAGCAGGCGGACTGGATTTGCTGAGTTCGGGGACACACGGCCGTGCGACAATCTTATTAGGACGGAAATGATAGTCTTGGTCGAGGACTTCGCCGACGTCGGTCATGAGGTGGCGGGGGCGAGAATTAGGGTTTGGTTTGGAGGAATTGGGGAGGTTGAGGAGCGGGGAAGGGTAAGGGATGTTGGGAGAGGGAGGGAGGGATTTGTGGTGGTTATGGAGTTTGTGAGATTTGGGGGTGGTGGAGAGGGAGGCGGCGGCGGAGTCAATTGCGGCCCAGAGAGCGGCGTCGTCGAAGTCTAGCTGGTGGGCGTAGTTCGCCGGCGACTGTTTGTTCATTTCTCTCTCTATTGTGTGTATGTGTGACTGTGTGTGCTTTGGACGGGATCTTTGGGGTGCGTTTTTGGTGTTTAGACCGCGCTAGATGAGAATTCAAATTAGATGGTCAACGTCGTCGTTTAGTGATAGCTCTCTATTTGATACATTTGAATTAATTCTCATAAAGTTATGATTAAAACAAGAGATTACAACTTAAAATTATGTTTTGAAGATGACCTAAGTTAGAAAATATGTTTTATAAAACAATTCAATCATTGATCCTAAATGGTTTGTGGACTTCATAGGAGTGTATCAGATCTAGTATGAATCGTACATAAACTTAAAATTATACTTTTTTTAATGGTTAGGAAGTACTTTTCATCGAAGAAATCATGCAATTTTCGGAATAGTTCTTCTAATTCCTTTTATGTCAGCATAGTGTTTTAGGTAAAGTGCTACACAAGTTACATGTTATGATTCATGAAATTTATATAAGTCGCACATAAATTGGATGTAAAAATTATCGTTTTTCACACAAATTAAATGAAAATTCAACTTCCAAATTGAACCTCAATCTTTATTCCGAACCTCAATCTTTTTGGAGCAGCTTCGATGATCACAAGCTTTAGTCTTTTTGGACAACTATATAGTTTTGCGCCGAGAGTATGAATGCACCCTTGGAAAATAAAAGCTTTAAGCTTTTTTGAACCTTATAATTAATGAGTACATGCTTTAAATATCTAGAAGCATAAATGAATGATGTTATTTACTAAGTATCTAAATTCCTTTAGTTTTAGCAAAAATTGTTTCTGAAACAATAGAGTTGACAAATGCAATTTACATTTCGACCAGTTTCTCTCTTTCCTTACATCATGTACATACTCCACGGATATGTGTTTCTGAAGACGAACCAATCATTTGTGTTGTTTCTAGGATTGAGTTGTTGAAAGAAGCTCTTTGCTCCTTCATATCCAGCAGATTGCAGCAGCAGGAGCATGGAACAGCATCCGGGGTCTCCAACCCCTGGCCTCATGAGTCCGATACATTCATCTTTTTTTTCACGATGCTTCCAATAACTTCCCCAGCTGACGTTTTGGAAAATTGATGACATCCATAGGAAGGGGTAAAGCACTGTGAAATGAGTTACCAACTTACCATCAGTAGTACAATATTTATATCAAAAAATGAACAAAACAGATGTGTACAGACACCGCGCGGTATGAAGACCCAGCATGTTTTAGACATTCCTAATCGATTGCCTTTAGATATACACTTGCAACTTTCATCTGTAACAAATATCAGAAGATCTCACTCCCCTTTTTACGTATTAAACAAATACATCACCCAACCAATGCATCCACAAATAACAAAAAACGAGCTAGAACTCAGATCAGCATGTTTCAGACATTCCTAGCTAATCCCCTTATTACGTACGTGTTCTGAACAAATAGATCACCCAACCATTACCTGGACAAAGAACAAAAAATAAGCACTTGGCTAGAATACCCCCGGAAGCTAGGCAACAATTTATGAAATGTAAACTAATACATGAACCAGTTGGTGGACCCCAATCAAGAAACTC
This sequence comes from Lobelia cardinalis, assembly GCA_028566635.1. Lineage (NCBI taxonomy): Eukaryota > Viridiplantae > Streptophyta > Magnoliopsida > Asterales > Campanulaceae > Lobelia > Lobelia cardinalis. The sequence goes on along the minus strand of JAOWAN010000047.1, from coordinate 2,213,941 downwards.
ATCATTAATGCTTATGATGAACCCCTCCTTTATCGTGCGTATTTTTTGTTGGAAAATTGGTTTACACCCATTTTGAGAAATGGGTGTCACACCAACTTTGAGCCATTTAAATAGTGGGTCCCATTACTCCGATGGAGTGGGTCCGAGCTAATACGTGTACTCCAATGTGGGGGCTACTACGTGGAA
>JAOWAN010000047.1:2118571-2134268 GCA_028566635.1 Lobelia cardinalis | reverse complement strand
TACAATTAGCTCGTTTGAGAAAATGTGCAATAAATAGTAACAAAAATATTCCTTCTAATCGGACATCATTCTCTGTCATAGTCACACATTATTCTCTCTCTCACTTTTTTCTCTCTATAATTTATCTTTCTATATATATATTTATTTAAATTCTTTAATACATTTAAATATATTAATTCTTCTTATAAACTATTTATATTCCATAATCTACACAAATATATAATGGGATAATGGCATTTTAGGTCTCAATGTTTGACCACTTTGGCATTTTGAGCCCTCAGGTTCCAAAGTTGGTGATTTGAGCCCTGATATTGTAAAATTGCAGCAAATCAGGCCTTTTTGTAACAAATTAGGCCTCAATGTTTGATAATATTGGCATTTTGGACCCTCAATGGTTGACCACTTTGGCATTTTGGGCCCCCAAATTCCGTCATTTTTGGACGTTTTCCGTACAAAAGGGCCTGATTTGCTGCAATTTTACAACATCAGGGCCCAAATCACCAACTTTGAAACCTGAGAATCCAAAATGCCAAAATGGTCAAACATTTGGACCTAAAATGCCATTAACCCTAATGGGATATTATATAATTTCTGGCTCAGTGAGCATACACTAGTGCTTTTATTTTATACTCAACAGCTGCTGCACAATCTAATTCCTTTGTACAAAGCGTCAACCTTTGCCATTTTAAGCCAAACATTAGACCTTCAATTTCAAACTCTTGCTGAGATTGGGGGGCCAAACATTGGACTGAATATCTTCTGCAGCAGTTGAATAATTAGCTTCATTGGCAAAAAAAAAAAAGAAAAAACAAATTGAAAAATCATTGCATTTCCACACGCTATATGGATTGGCCAATATTTCAATACTTTGATCTTTTAACTCAATCAACACCAACCTGGCAGCCCTTTTTCCTACTCCAAGCAGCTTCCTTCCTAACTCCCCCCAACTTCTTGGAAGTGACCATTCATTGAGGACTGATTCTCTCTCATCCATCTCCAATCCCGACCAGACTCGTGGAGCTGCAGATTGGGCACCCATTCGACCGTTCCTAACCGCTTTCGGAAAGGTTCGCTCGTACTTACCGGAGCATCGCCACTTAAGTGATCGGTCCAGATCACGAAGAGCCGCAATCCAACACCTTTAAAAATGTCAGAATTTTCATTTTACATAAGCATATATTATTATTATTATTATTATGATTGATAAATAAACTCACTCTCAAAAATTAAACTTGGACTGCATTATAACCACAGAAAGTAAGTAGTTTGGGATATTTATTAATCAAAGTTCCAGCAGAAGTCTCTCAAATCACTTGAAAATGATGGTCCACAAAAATGTCAAATCATATAATGTATCCTTTCTTTGAAACATATGGAGTAAATACTACTACTACTACTCCATAAAGTTCTCACATGAACTTTGAGATTTTAATACCAAAACCACACAACCAATCCATTTACTTAAAAGTCATCATCAAACCTATCACATGGTTTTCATTTATCATCAACCTACTCCCCTCCATCCCCAGCTCAAATTATTAACTAATAATTATAATAATAATAATAATAATAATAATAATAATGATAATAATTTACTAGTTTTTTATCTAGCAAATTATGAGGTCACTTTCGTAACATACTCGAACAATATGTATATATATATATCTCAAATTAAAATGATACCCAAGAAAAATAATTCGATTACGTTGATTAAGTGTAGAATTATGAACTTATTTACAAAGGTAAAACATTAAGTTTTTTCAAACTAAATAAAAATAAATAAAATTCATTATATATCAACTTTAAGTTATTGAAATGAGCCAAAATACATCTCTTCAATTACGGATATATATATAGCACATGAACATCCAAACATTGACGTCTATTGGAAACAATGCACATTTTCATTTCATTCATTTTTAGTTTTCATTTTCCGTCAATTTTACGACTTTCCTTTTTTTTTTTCTCCATTATTTTATTTTCAATTTTTACCGAAACTATAAAATAATCACAAACTATTCTCTACGATTTATTTTAAATGTTCGATATATTATGGCGAAAAAATATAATTTTTGATATACTTAAAATGAAACGGATGGAAACCGCATCCAATTGGCCAGATAATCTGACGCCGAGGTTCTATTAGGAGCGCCCAATGCACATATATGTTATAAATTATGCACATATATGTGTTATAAAATGCACATATTAATTATATCACGTATATGTGCATAATTAATATGTGCATTTTATAACACGTATATCTGCATAATTTATAACATATATATGCATTGAACGCTCCTAATAGAATCAAGCGCCTAGGCGCTTATTAGAATTTGTACCAATTGGCAAGTTTTTGTTGTCTTCTACGGTTTGGTCAACTGGTTGAGTATAATTTTAGGAGTTGATTCTGGGCAGTTACAATTATGATCTACGTACCTAGCTACCAACTCCTGTCTGAAGAAAAAGCGTGATTTCTATTTAGACCTTTAATTAGTTGCAGTAGGAAAATACTAATTCCTAGGGTCACCATATGGCAAAAGTATTTAAACCCTTTTTCAACATTAATAAAAAATGTCAACTCCTACTTGAAGGTTGCTTGGAAACCAAATTTCAATATATTGGTTGCTGTTAGGATTGTCTGCAATATTTAGTACTCTATTTAGTGTTGGAAAAATATGTGTAATATCCACTTTGAGTAATTATAAAAGTGAATTTCACTATTTTTTTTTAGCGTGGATTCAAATTAATATGTATACTTCAACGTGATACAACATGGAAGTTAAACGGTTAAAATACTCAAAAGAATAAATGTTAAAATTAATTTTAAAAATGGTCTGTTGAAGTTGATTTTTACCAAAATTTCACGTTGAGAAAAATTAGTGTTTAAGGTAGTTTATATACATTGGTCTTAATTGGTTGTAAGTGCATACTCTTAGAGACATTCAAATTTTGTAAGGAAGAAGATCTATATCCACACGTGCTTCAGCTCGAATGTCTGTTAAATTCAAAGACACTGAGAGACTTATTTCGCTCTAAAGAAATAGTATGATCAAATACGAAATCCTTCGTTAGTACTGTTCTAAGTTCAATAGCTATTTCATCTAGATTTTTTGATTTTTCTCTCATTGGTTCCATAAATTTTTTATTTATCTCTCTTACTTTTTTACTTTAATTATTACAAAACCCAAAAACCAAATCAAAAAACCAACCACAAGAACACATTCGGTTTCAATTTTCTGCACTTTCTTATTTTAATTTGATTGTATGTACTAACTTAATTACTACTAACATCTATAGTATTATTCATTTAATTAGCTACGTACATGTGTGAAGAATATTCGTGCTATAGGCAAGAAAAAATTACTAATGTCTCTCTGGAATGGAGCCAGATTTCTTTCATTATACAACCTTCATTTTAAAATAAATAATCTAAAATATTTTTATTGTTGATACTTATTTTGAAACGAATGAATTATTAATATCTTTCGGTCAAGCATTTGAATTAGTTGTAAAATATTTTTATAAGGTCAATAATTATGATGTGAATAATGCATGCCATGGTGGTAGAACCCGTCCACTCCAATCCAATTCGAATTAAGAAGATTATAATAAATGATAAAATCGAATTCCACAAGTTGTCGAATGTTGTTAATTGAATACTGCAAGTGGACATGCAGTGGCAGGCATGGCTGGATGGAACTCAACTAGCTAGCTACGAATATTCTGACATTCATTTGGAATCTGAACAAAACACTCCCAAATCTTTAGGAATTTAGGTATGCAAGTTTGAGATTATTAATTGGTCCGATCTTGATTTATTCTCTCGGTTTTTCATTAAAAAATGATGTGGGAAAAATTAAAAGTACATATGTTAATATTTACTATGTCATTTCATATGTATGGAAATCCATTTCTTGGTACCCACGTTTGTGTATTTCTTGAAAAAAAAAATTTTTTTTTGGTTGAATAAATGATTTACTTACCAAATTAAATAAATGAATAAATATATATCTGTTCTGAGATTCTGAGGTGCAACATTCGAGAAATATGAGTTCAGATTTTCTATATCAAATGATGTGTCACTTTCTGTAATATGTTTCTAAAACTTCATTTCAACCATTTAAAAGATGACACTTTATTTTAAAATACGTGTTATGTTTTAAAATTATACCATAGAAGATGATATATACACCTAGAAAATCTCGATTTGGAAAATATATTTATAACTGCATGAAAATAGAGTCCATGTGGTGATCCAAGTATATTTCAATTAATTGGTGAAAATTAAATTTAACTAACAAAAAAATTCAAATGAAAAAGTCGTTTAGGGATATAAATAATATATGATAGAGAAAGTGGTAAAAAATGATAATTCGGTAACATTGTAGAAAAATAAATCTCGGGAGGGAGAGAAGGAAGAAAAAAACATTTAAAAGAAATGCTGGAATGGAGGGGCACAAACCCGCCTTTGAATCATACTCCCTCCGTTTCGATTTAATTATTCTCGACAGTGACATATTTTGAGAGCTTTATGTCGCTTTCAGAATAATTAAAACGAAACAGACAAAGTATTATAATTACAAATAAAAAATGAAAAACACAAAATTAAATACATATGAAAATTCAGGTCAAAATTAAAGAAAGAAATGTTGACTATCACTATCACCTAATATTAGTACTTTTAATTACAACTCCAATTGAAAATGATAGTCCAAAAAATGTTAACCCCAAAACGTGAACGCTTTTGAACATAAATATTTAAATGCTCACGGGATGTTTAGAGTTTGATGAGTACTAAAATTTAACAGCAAAACGCCTTTATTTTACCTTTTTTTTTTAATTGGCGTTTGTTAACGAGTGCTTCTGAGACACTTGTTAAGGAATATTAAATAGTTTTATTTTATTAATAATTTATAAAATTTTATTTAAAATTTTATATTTATTTAATAATTGAAATATTATTTTTATTATTAAATAACTTTCATCGTTAATAATTTATAATATCAAGAAAAAATATATATTACATTTATTTGATAGTTGAAAAGAGTGTGGATTTAATATTAAATAAGCTTAATAAATATTAGTTAATAAGTGTAAATAAATTATTTAATTTCAATGAGAGAGGTAAATAAAAATGTAAGAATATGTAACTTTTATTTTTACCTGTACTTTCATGAAATTCATTCTTCAACTAACGAGTTATCCAAGAATTATATCGGGAACCAAGGGGTGGCTCAGTGGTAGAGCCGAGCTTTACAGTATGTAAGGTCTCAGATTCGATCCGTTCCCATGCACCCTTAGGGCGCCCCCCAAAAAAAAAAAATCCAAGAATAATATCTCCTCTAAAAGGTGAATTTTACATCTTTAAAAGGCTGCAGGTAAAAATATGAAGGGAGAACATAACTTTTATTTTTACCATTTTTTTTTTCACTTATAGCGGGTAAAAATATGTTATATTTATGTGACGTAAATCTTCTTGTGCATGCATCGAAATAATTTACTTTAACTCAAAAAAAAAATATCATTTATTGTTGCAGTTAAACCTAATCACGGTTAGTGTGCATCATCTCCTAACTAATTCCATTGAAACCACTCAAAAATTAACTCATTCAAGTTTTATTTTTTGTACCGGTCAACTCTATAATTTTTCTTTTTAAAACGGTTTATTCGAACCTTTTAATTAATAAAATTAATCTTATTTTAGATCCTAATTATTTTGTGAGCTTGTAAAACGGACCCTTAGAATTAAAAAAATTACAAAATGAATTCAGTGTTGCAATTTTGTTGTAAAAATTGAGGGCCTAATATGCAACAACTTTCGTTAGAATTTAACAGATTCTGTCAAAAAAGCCCTTTATGCACTAAAAAATAAATATGCGAGCCCATTTTACAATTTTTTGTACCTAAAAGCCCATTTTGCCATCTCAAGAGAATTAAAATATAAAATAAAATTAACCCTAATTAATATCGCTCTTCTAAACCGAAAAATGTTTGACATGCTGGCTCATATACGTTGAAATTTGATAAATTGCGAGATTTAAAAGGAAGTTTCAACTACTCTTTTGATTATTAAAAATTACATAATTGAGCTCTTATAGATTATTTGTAGATTGAACCTACAAGCGAGCATGAAGTAATTTCCTGAACAGAAGATAATTTGGATAATAACTTTATTATCAATTTTCTCACAATGACCAATTTAGTTTATAACAATAATCAGTCTAATGGTAAGACTTTTTTTTTTGTTTTTTAATTAATTACAAATTTGAGTCACAATTAGGATAATTGGAAAACCATTAACAATTCCTTTTTAAAAGAAGAAAAAAAATAGAGTACCAAATTAGATGAAGACAAGAATATATATATAGAAAAATGATTAGATAAAATCAAAAATGTCGTATAAACGTTCGAACATGTATTTTAATAAATTTTTGCTGTATAATCATTAATATTATTCTATCTTAGTACATTTTCACTGTATCTTTGTAAAATTTTGTTGTATCTTAATTTTTATTGTATCTTTATATCTTAATTATTTTATACGATACCAAAAAAATATATTAAAATACTAATAATTCTCACATTTATACGATATTTATAATTTATTGCGAAATAGATTCATATATATACATGCTGAAATACTAAATTAGATATACATATGATTAGCTAATATTCGCACTAATTATAGAATATTAGCATTGCGGAACACTTGTAAGAAGTTAAAAACACATTTGGAGTGAACGATCTTACGTTTTGTCTAGCACAGAAGGTACAAGTTATACAGCAAATGGTATACCACTTTGGGTAACACTTGTAAGAAGTTAGGAATCCATTTTTGGGGAATCAATGGGTGGCTCAGTGGTAGAGCCGTGCTTTACAATATGTAAGGTCACAGTTCGATCCCTTCTCATGTCCCTTTGAAAAAAAAAATATTATTATTATAAAAAAAATGGAACCCATTTTCGATGTGGGGTTTGGAACCAGTGGAGGGAAAGGAGTCTATAGTGGCTGACTTTTGTGGAGGTGTGAACTCTTATGAATCAAATTGAAATATAAAAATAATATAACTTTGGCTTATATTATGATTTTAATCTAAAACCGCGTGATTTTGGTTAGTGCTTATTGCCCTAATCATGCGATTAATTTTGTCATGTCCACCATCTTCCTCTAGTGGAGCAAGGGTTGACTTTGTGACTTCTAGACCAAGTTTACACAAGTTTGATCCATGTTAAAATTAAGGCAGAACTACATTAAAAATTACTAGAGTGCATTTGGTTGAGTGATTTTTTGATTTAGTTTTTAAAATTTTGTAATTATTAAAGTAAAAAAATAAGAGAGAGATAGATAGAGAAATTGTGGGACCAAGAAAAGAGAAAAATTAAAAACCAAAAAAATAGGAAGAAAAATGCCCATGCGAACATACCCTAAGTATTTTTCAGATTTAGTCACCACTATATAAAAATAAAATCAAAGGTCATTTATTTTTATTTTTTGAACATATATGGCCATTCCGTCCATTTTTTTTACGTTAACATATTTAAGGGTATCTTGTAAATTCTTTTTAAACAAGAATGCTAAGTGAAATATATTTATAATTATATTATTTTAATTAAATTACCTTAATTAGACTATTTTAATTAAATTATTTTAATTAATTATTATCATAATTAAATTACCTTAATTAATTATTACCTTAATTAAATCAAAGCCTAAATTAAATTAGCTTAATTAATTATTACCCTAATTAAATCACCCCTTTTCCCTATCCATCACCATTCCCCACCACCGCCGTACCCAACCACCACACCACCACCGTACCCAATCACCGCACAACCACCATTCCTTATCACTGCACCACCACCATTCCAACATACTTCTCAGAATATCAAACCAAATGTAGTTAAAAGGAGCTGGGATTGGATTAATTTAGTTCTTGTTTTATTCGCTTTAGCCTTTGGATCTTTGAGTAGAAACAGAAATAATGAGGATAAAAGCTTTGATGGGTATCAAAGAACTGGGTCGAATTTATCGAATGGAGCTCCCAAATCCAACCCCATAACCCCTCGTCAACAATGGCTGAGGATCGAAGGAGACATAGAAACAGCAGCTCTTACCCTGATCTACGTGAACTGTCGCCGGCCATCTCCGACGGTCGTCCCTGGCGATTTTCCGACAATACCGAGGGGGAACGAGAGAGATGGGTTACGGGTTGGGGTTGATGAAGTTAGGGGTGGCAATGGCGATTTGGTGGTGGTTGCCGGCGGTAATGGAAGTGGGGGAGGAAAGAGGGGAGCTTGAATGGAGAGAGAGAGAGAGATTTGGGAGCTTGAATGTTGAAAGAAGGCTTGGGTAGGGGGGGAGAAGAGGGAGAGAGGGCCGAGGGGAGCGTTTTGCTTTTATTTTTTTATTTTTTTTGTTTAATTTCAGTTCGGACCTGACACCTCCATAACTTTAAAAAATTGATGTTCAACCCGGTCTGACAATTTTATCCCTCAAAAAAGGGACTTAACGTCGAATTAACGATCAAAAGTAACGGAGTGACCATATGTGTTCAAAAAATAAACATAAATGACCTTCGATTTAATTTTTATACAATGGTGACTAAATCTGAAAAACGCGTATAGTTTAATAATTTTTGGTGCAATTTTACCTAAAATTAATATCCCTTTATTTTATTTTAATTGTTTTAAAAGTGGCGTTTTTTTCAATAATATGTCAGTATTATGAATATTTAAAATAAAAATGTTAATTATTTTGGGTTAGGTTCAATTTTAAGTTATGTTCAACAATTTAATGATAAAACATAAATAGTAATACCATCAAATTAAAAAAAAAAAAAAAGTCCACTCCCTTATAAATTCCCATTTAGGTGATGCAAAATCCACAAGGAGTACCATTCTTGCTATATATCACAGACTAACAAAGGGTGAGAAAAGAGGATGATGCAGTTTGTATACAAATCTAGCATTCCCTCTTTCACTCTTCCCATCTCACTTCACAAACATCCATCTATATATAACCTACAAACACTAAGAGAATGCAAAATTTGGTAGAGGTTTTTGTAAAAGGTTTGTTCATTTGTATATTCTAACTGAGAAAATAGGGGAAAAGAAAAAAAAATAAAAGAATAAAAAAAAAATTGATGGTTGTATTTACATCGATGAACGCCATATCCGTCCTTCAAAAGAAATAATGATAATGGAAACGTCGTCGTGGTACCTTCTCCGGTCTCCCTGTGGTATGTCGAGCAACTCATGGAAGTCCATACCTGCAATGTCGCGAAAACAACTCTGTTTAGTATATACAAGATTTCTAATGCATTCTATTTTCTGATTTTTTCTGCAGAAAAAAATCGATGCTTTGTACATTATCCCAACAATTTGCTTTTATGGTTTGTAGGACACTTCAATGCATTATGATCATGTTGTAATGCAAGTGCAGTATTGCTCATTCTTGGAAAACAATAAGAACATTTTGTGTCGATGTAAGGACTTTACCAGCTTTCTTAGCAGCACGAAAGAGTACTTCTTCCACGAGATGTTGTGCAGGGTCTCCCTCAGGGAATGCAGAGATAAATGTCTCGACTTCGGATACTGCCTCATCGTTGGTGAAGTATTGGTAGAGTCCATCAGAAGATAATATCAAGAATTTGTCTCTTGGGCCGAGTCGGTGGTGGTGAAGTGATGGAGAACAGGAGATGTAGGGTTTAGTTCCTACGTAATCAATTCTGAACATCTCGAGAAGTGCATCGTTCCATTTTGGCTGCAAAAATGAGAAAAGAAATGTTAAGAAACATGCCCATGACTTCTTTTCAGTGCTTACATACGCTGTTTACTTCTCCATCTCAAGGAAAATGAAAAGGAAAACTGTTTTAGCTCTCATTCTGTTTGTGTATTCATGGGAATTTATGAGAGTCTTTTTAAGAAACATTGTATAGATTCCTCTACCATTTTCATCACAGAAAAGGAAGCTCAAGATAATGTGAAAGTACACTGTCCTTCATGCATTGACAAGTTACTCAATTTCTTTGTGGTTTTGATAATTTTGATACATTTGTCTCCAGAAATGGTAATGGAAATCTTGAGAGAAAAACATAATGAGATCAAACAGAGGAAACAGGACTGAAAAAACAATACCTTAATTTTGTCTCCAAGCATGGTAACAGAAATCGCATGGTAACAGAAATCAGACAATAATCAAACAAATGAGTTCAAACTCTGGAAAGAAATGCAAACAACAAGAAAACCTTCCAACAAAACTAGGTAAGAAAACAAATCATGAATCTAATTCATTTGCAGTTCAAATCAGGAAGGGAAAAAGAATCACTTCAATACAAGTATTAGCCGAAAATGTGTAAGAAGCTTTGGTACCTGTTTTAGAAAGCCAGCCCCAAATGCCCTAGTGACCTTCAACGAACCTTTCACCCTATCGTTAGTTACTGCAAAAGGATCATCTCGATGCTCACTCTTAATCCTACGAACTTCCTATAAATTCACAATCACAAACACGCACAATTTAAGTATCAAAATGAGCTAACAATCATATAAACATTTCTACTTATGAACCAATTGGTTGTATAAATAATCACCTCGTAAACTGATGTACCATGATCAACAGTGAGCTGACAAGTTTCCAGATTCGGAAAACAATCAAGCTCGACATCACCATCAAACAACTCCCCTTTCCTCGCCAAAACAGCTCGACTATCCCCAACATTCATCAAGTAAACATCATCGCCCTTCATCAACATCACCAAAACACACGAGCCCATCAAAGCCAGCTCCGGATTCTCCATAAGCATCAAGTCAGCAATCTCCAAATACGCCTCCTCCGTCTTCCTCAATGCCTCGGACAATGCTTTCAACACATCTGAATGATTTACACCAACTTGATTAACTTCCTGATCCCTTCCCTTATCCCATTTCTTCCTCACTCCTCTAAGCCTATGCATATCGCAAACCAATTTCAAATCATCTTTACGGGTGGATTTCGACATTTCATCCCAAAACAGTATTCCTTTGAGCTCTTTATACACATTAGAGTACAAATTGTTGAGCAAAAAGTCAGTTGCATCAGGACCATTAAATCCATCATAAATCCCAACAAAATCCCAACCATTTTCCTCACAAATTACCACATGAACTCTATCCTCCCCTGCTTTCCCCTGTGCCCATTGCACATTTTGACTCAAAATCGAGTCTTTATCATTATCGTCATCGTCATCATTCACATAACACTCGGCCAAACTCATTTGACCACTCAAATAATTACTCATAGTCATGCCACTGCTCCCAACACTAGCTGTGCTATTTTCATTATCTAGACCCGACCCATTCACCCAATTCAAATCTTTCGTGTTTTGACCCATGGGCTGAGCCACGGATTTTTCCAGCGTTTTTTTCAAGATTTTCATTAAAGAAATTTTCTTGGATTTGGGTTTGTACCTCTGCAACTGATCATGATACTGATTGATCTCCAACGGGCCGGACGTAGTGAGCCCACGTTCTATCGGACCCGACAGGAACCCTCTTTCGATGGGTCCCGAACCGAACACGGAACCGTGTCGACCCGACGGAATTGGGCCGGACCGGACGGAAGGGATAGAGCTCCGGGGAATTGGCTGGAGCGGGATGGAAGCAAATGAATCCGAGCTCTCAAACGACGCCGCTTTAGAAAGAGAGAAATTATCGTACGGACAAAGATCAAGCAAGGCAGTGGAGAGAGGCGTTGTGGAGGTGTTGGCACTAATGGAGGCGCCGGAGATTGTACGGAAAGTGGTGGTTGTGGGTGGGTTGGAGTCTAACTTGGCATGTGGGTCCGGGCGGATGTAGCAGAAGGAGTGGCCAAAGCCTTCGTCTACAAGTGGGTCGGAGAGGTATACGGCGATGTCGTGGTGGCGCCGCCGGGAGATTTCTCCTGGGTCTCCTGCGAAGCATAGCTGTAGTTTTCCGATGCCGTTTCCCATGTAGAGCTGAGCAGCAAATCAGTTCACCTGAGGAGAGAGGCAGAGAGAGACAGAGTAGAGAGTAGGAGAGATAAAATTGAGAGAGAGAGAGAGAGAGAGAGAGAGAGAGTTGACTTTAGGAGAGAGAAGAGAGAGATTTTATTGAGGAATTTATATTCTGATGCTGGTGGCTGTTGGGAGGAGTTGACAAATGAGTTTGTGTGGTTTTTTTTTTTTTATAGTAATGGTGATGGAGGTTTCTATTTCCTTATTTTCTTTTTCAATTTTTTAAATGTATTTTAAATGAAATTGTTAAGCGTGTGGGGGTGTAGACTTTTTGGGTTGGAATTATAGTATTTTAAATTATTTTACTATAAAGTTGTGTTTCTGAATTGGAATATGTAAAAGTCAAAGGATCATTGATTGGATATTTATTTTTTTTTTTTTGAGTAATTTGCTTTGTTAGTGGAGTACTTAGTAGTGCTATTAAGGTAATTTTGACTGTAATCCAACTGAAATTGAGTTAATAACGTTTCAAGGTTAAGTGTGACTGTGAGGTATAAAAATCGAAATGTCTGTTTTATTTGGTGTCTCATCTTTTATTTTATAAATTTTAAAATATGTCACATATACTAAATTAAAATTAAAATTTATCCATTAAAAAATTGAGATATAATTTTTTAAAAATGGAAAAAATTAAAATATTAAATAGGACAGAAAATCTAAGCTATAAAAAAATTAAGATTTAGATGGAATTTTCAAATTGAGAAGACAAAACTTTTCTTGATTTTAAAGCTCTCTTTGAAATATTGTAAAAGTCAAGGATCATAATTTTTTCCATTTACTTTATAGTTTTGACTTGTAGTTTGATTGAGATTGAGTTAATTAGTTTTAAGTGAATGAGAGGTGATAAGCTTTGGAAGAAGTAGGAACGAGAAAATCCAGTGGGATTTTCAGAATCGAAGGAAAAATGAGTTGGACTAATCATCATCTCTATTTTAAACTGGGATCAACAAGTTAATACCATGTAATATTTGATTTTTAAATTTTAATGGATCCTATTTTTTTTTTTTATCTCTTTCACTTTTTATACTTTAATTATTACAAAATATTATATTATATTACCAAAAATGAATTTTTTGATTCAAACCTAATTACATTTCTAACGAATGTTAGTGCGAAGAAATTTTAATAGCGAAAAACTAAGAGTTAACTTTACGAATGATCCCTGAACTTTGAAAAGACATAATTTTGATAAAAGTTCATAAAATATAAATATAAATAGTCTTTTATTTGGCATTAATTTGTCTGTTAAGTTTTATATGCATTTCACATTTTTATCTACCCAGGGGCATAAATGAGAAAATAAAAAATTACTTCTTCTTCCCTTCAACCGATGGAATTAACTCATCCACCGTCACCATCACCATAAATCAAAAATCAAAATTCAAAAAACCTACTATTTCAACAATTTATTCACAAACAATTTGATCATTTTATCCAAAAAAATGAATCGAAATCAAAGAGTGAATAAACTCAAACCTCAATAGAATGAGTCTTATCAAATAACACTTTTATAGTTTATCTTTATTAGTAATTAGTTTTGATCTTGTAGAGTTATATATTGTTATTTCCTTTTATTATGAGATAGTATAGAGTTAGAATAGGAGTCAAGGACATCCTCATATATAGTGTAGCTGATTGCATTGAATAACATGATGAGAAAACTCTTTTCACCTCTTCTTCCGCTGCTTATTTTATATGGTATCAATTAAAGCTTCATGATGGTTTCCTCCTCCTCCTCTTCTTCGGTTGCACAACCCATCCAAACTCCTTAATTTCCAATTCTTTTTAATATCCAAGCATGGATGACAAATTCTCTTCTCACCAAGGATAATTATCCAAATTGGGCATCTCAACTCATGACTCCTCTTCGTCTTCATGAGCTCGAGCATGTCATCAATACCACTGATTTTCCTACTGATGAGGCAGCACAATCTAGCTGGTTGACTTCAAATCATTTGATCCTCGGATGAATTAAAGGTACCGTAATAGCATCAATACAGCCTTATGTGAACTGTTGTGATACAGCCGCCAAAGCTTGGACTATTCTCTCTAAAAAGTTAGGTGTTACCTCCACCATTCACAGAGCAAATCTGAAAGAAAAGCTTCACGGTCTTCATAATAAGAATGACACATCTATTTCTGACTATATCCTTGAAACTAAAACAATAGTTGATGCCCTCGCTACTGCTGGAACTAAGATAGAAGAAATCGAAGTCATGGATCGGATTCTTAGTGGTTTAGGCCAAGAGTTTCAATGTTTCCGAACCTCCATTCACATTGTACCAAATTTAACCTTGGCCACTTGCTCCAACTTATTGGTTCGCGAGGAAATGCTTTAACAAAAATTCTCTACATCCATTATCACCCACCAATCTGCTCTTCTTGCTCAATCGAACACCAAATCTGCTAATCCTACTCGAGGCAGTAACTGTGGATCAAGGGGTCGTCGATAGTATCGACAGCATTATAAACATGAGCGTGGAGGAAGTAATGGTCGTGGACAGCAGGGTACACAACGTGGCCAATCTGGGCAAGGTCGTGGAGGTCTAGGATTGCTTCCTACTCCCTCGGGTCCTTCGGATGATTCAGTACCTTGCCAAATATGCAATAAGTTAGGACATAATGCTTGTGTTTGCAATCACAGACACAATTTAGCCTATAATGCGCGTCTGGTTGCACCAGTTATGTGACATCTGATGAACAACCCTTCGAAAACTTTACCCCCTATACAGATACGGATAAAGTTAATGTTGGTAGTGGTGATCTATTGAATATTTCGCATACTGGTAAATCTATTGTGTATGCCAATCATCGTAGGTTTACTCTAAATCATGTTCTTCATGTGTTCCACATCTTAAGAAATCACTTCTTTCAATTCGCCAATTTTCTAAAGATAACAATTGTTATTTTGAATTTGACTATTATGGTTTTCGTGTCAAGGGCAATCGGACAGGTTAGACTGTTCTTTTTGGAATTAGTTCGGGTGGCCTGTACCAATTATCCTTCAAAACTCAACCTGGTAACTATCAAATGGTTCTTGTTGGTGAAAGAACGGATCACAAAGTTTGGCATTCTCGTTTAGGACTTCCAACTTTTCTCATTCTTAAAATATTACGTGATAAATTTGATTTGTCTATGACTGATTCAATAAATTTAAAGACTATTTGTCATGTTTTCCCTCTTGGCAAATTCTGTAAATTGCCTTTTTTAAGTCATGATTTTAAGTCTGCAATTCCTTTAGATATGCTTCATCTTGATGACTAGGGACCTTCTCCGATTTCTTTTGTTAATAATTATAGATATTATCTATCAAATGTTGATTATTTCTCGCGTTTTCTATGGTTGTTTCCCTTGAAATACAAATCAGATGTTACTCACTGTGAGAACCCCCCCCAGGTTCTCGACGCCCCTCGGATTAATGATTAGGCACTAATCGAGTTTTTCTCCTTTTGATGAAACGTGTCATCGGGCGTCCTTTTGTGTGATGAGAACTTTGGTATAACGCGCGGGTTTTCCATTCGTGACCACTCAACTTTGTGTGAAAGATTGAGAGTCGCCACCTCCATTTATATTTAAGACTTCGAAAGCACAAGCCTTTTGAAATATAAGAGAGATTGTAGGTCCGGGGGCTAGGTTACGAATCGGGAAGGGGTTAGGCACCCAATTCGCCCTTTCGGTCTCTTA